>BQNB010149732.1:2520-16132 GCA_026074375.1 Tanacetum coccineum | reverse complement strand
ACACCCAAAAACAAGGTCAAAAATGTTAAGTTTGCTGAACCTCTCACATCCTCAAGCAATATTAAACAGGTAAAGTCATCTACAACATTTGATTCTAACACACCTGTGTTGTCTCCTACTAGATTGAAGTGTTCTACTAGTAATTGCGGATCAACGCCTACATGCAATAAAAAGAATGATAGGACCTCGAGAAAAACAAGTAGGAACATGAAGACTAAAGTAGAAGCCCAACCTAGCAAAGTTAATAAATTAAATGCGAATTCTGAACCTATTTGTGCTAATTGTAAGAAATCTATGTTTGATGGTGTTCATGATAAGTGTCTTCTTAATTTTGTGGAAAATGTAAATAGCTGTGCTAAATCTGCTAAGAAACATAAAAAACAAAATATTTGGAAACCTATGGGTCATGTATTCACTAAAGTAGGATTTAAGTGGAAACCAATAGGTAGAACTTTCACTGTAGTTGGTAATTCGTGCCCTTTAACTAGGACCACTTCAGCTAACGTAGTGCCTCATAAGAAAACCACTTCCCACTTAGTTAAAACACAAAAACCAGAGCTTAAAGTCTATAGCAGGAAACCTAAAATGTTAATAATGCAGCTTTGAGTAAAAAAGCTAAGATTGTAGAATCTAATAAAGCTAACCCCTCGGAACCCAATCATACTTGGGGATCCAATGCTACAGATATTCCATCTTCTTCTTCTCTTGTCATGACAGGTTGTCTAAATTGTTCTTTGGTATCTAGACTTTGGATGTTCAAAACACATGACAGGGAACCGCTCTCAGCTCATGAACTCTGTTAGTAAATTTTTGGGTATAGTTAGATTTGGGAACGACCATATTGCAAGAATTATAGGGTATGGTGACTATCAGATGGGAAATGTGACTATCTCAAGGGTATACTACATCGAGGGGATTGGACATAACTTGTTTTCTATTGGTTAATTTTGCGACGGGGATCTTTAAATCGCATTTCAGAAAAACACTTGCTTTATTTGTAATTTAGAAGGTGTTGATCTACTTTCCGGATCCCGTGACACAAATTTGTACATAATTTCTCTTGATGACATGCTTAAAACATCTCTGATCTGTCTTCTATCCAAAGCGTCAAAGACTAAGAGCTGGTTATGGCATCATCGTTTATCTCATCTCAACTTCGGTACTCTTAACAAGCTAGCTAAAGACGGTCTTGCACGAGGCATTCCAAGACTTAAATTTCAGAAAGATCATCTGTGTTCAGCATGTGCATTAGGAAAAAGCAAGAAATCCTCTCATCAACCCAAAGCTGAAGACACTAACCAAGAGAAACTATATCTTTTGCATATGGATTTGTGTGGCCCAATGCGTGTGGCAAGTATTAACGGGAAAAGGTACATCTTAGTGATTGTCGACGATTACTCAAGATTTACTTGGGTCAGATTTTTAAGGACAAAAGATGAAACTCCTGAGGCCATCATTAAATGCATCAAAAATATACAAGTTCATTTGAATGCCACTGTCCGTAATGTTCGAACAGATAATAGAACCGAATTTGTCAATCAGACACTCGTGATGTTTGATGTAAATGGGGCAATACGTATCAAAATATCTATTGCCCGCACTTCTTAGCAGAACGGTGTTGTCGAAAGGCAAAACCGAACTCTTGTAGAAGCTGCTCGTACAATGTTAATATTTTCTAAAGCTCCATTATTTTTATGGGCCGAAGCAATCAATACAGCCTATTACACCCAAAACCATTCATTAATCCGCCGTCATACAACAAAACTCTATATGAGCTTATGCAAGATAAGAAACCGGATTTATTATTCTTTCATGTCTTTGGTGCACTCTGTTATCCTACCAATGACAATGACGACCTGGGTAAATTAGATGAAAAAGATGACATTGGTATTTTTGTTAGTTACGCGCCCGCAAAGAAAGCGTTTAGAATCTACCACAAAAGAACCCAGAAAATTATTGACACAATTCATGTGACATTCGATGAGCTAACAGCTATGGCTTCTGAATAATTCAGTTCAGGACCCGGGCTTTAATGTATGACTCTTGCAACATCCAGTTCATGACTCGTTCCAAACCCTGTTTATTAACAACCTTGTATTCCACCACCAAGAGATGATTGGGATCGCTTGTTTCAACCTATGTTAGATGAATACTTCACTCCTCCATCAATTGATATTACTCCAGTACAAGAAGCTGCTGCTCCAAGAGCTGTAGTTTTAGCCGATTCTCATGTATCAACTTATATTGACCAGGACGCTCTACCATCAAGTACTCTATCAACACAACAACAAGAACAATCTCCAATCATTTCTTAAGGTTTTGAAGAGTCACCAAAAACCTCAATCTTTCATGATGATCCACTTAATGAATCTTCCTAATAAGAATCAACTTCTCAAGGGTCATCATCGAATGGTGAAGGACAAAACCCACACTTATTTGAATACCTTGGTAACTGATAAGAATCATTCCTATAGCAAAACGTGATCCGGCGATCCTTGTGCTTTGTTTACGAGAAAAGCAACTCTAACTAACGCATGTGGTGTTATTTTGATGAAATCCTGACTTAGTTGAACCTAAGAACTTCAAACTAGCGATGACCGAACCGTCATGGCTCGATGCAAGCACAGAAATTCATGAATTTCAAAGATTAGAAGTTTGGGAATTGGTGCCGTGTCTAAATAAAGTGCTTTTGATCAAACTAAATTGGATTTATAAGGTCAAGACGGATGAATTTGGCAGGGTACTAAAAAATAAGGCTAGACTAGTTGCTCAAGGATTCAAGCAAGAAGAGGGAATCGATTTCGAGGAATCGTTTGCGCCGGTTACTAGAATAGAGGCCATCCGCATCTTTGTAGCAAATGCCGCTCATAAGAATATGACGATCTACCAAATGGATGTCAAAATGGCTTTCTTAAATGGCGAGCTCAAAGAAGAGGTCTATGTTTCTCAACCAGGAGGATTTGTTGACCAGGACAACCCATCGCATGTGTACAAGCTGAAAAAGGCCCTCTACGGTCTCAAACAAGCACCACGTGCATGGTACGACATGCTGTCAAGCTTGCTAATCTCGTAACATTTCTCCAAATGTGAAGTTGATCCAACACTCTTCATACGGCAAGCTAGGAATGACTTATTACTGGTACAAATTTATGTTGATGATATAATATTTTCATCCACTAATACTGCAATGTGTAATGAGTTTGCTAATCAGATGACCACTAAGTTCAAGATGTCAATGATGGGGCATATGTCATTCTTTCTAGGATTACAAATTTCTCAAAGTCCCAAAGGCATCTTTATATAAACCAATCTAATTATGCTTATGAAATTGTTAAAAATATGGTATGCTAACTAGTGATTCTGTAGACACACCTATGGTAGAAAAGAGTAAACTTGATGAAGATCTACAAGGGATTCCAATTGATGCTACACTATACTGTGGTATGATTGGATCCCTCATGTATCTGACATCTAATAGACCAGACCTTATTTATGCAGTCTGGTTATGTGCCTGATATCAGGCAAAGCCTACTGAAAAGCACTAAAATGCAGTTAAGCGGATCTTTCGATACCATAAGAGAACCATTAACATGGGTCTTGGTACTCGAAGGATACCGGTATGTCTATGACAGCATATGCAGATGCAGATCACGCGGGGTGTCAGGACACTAGACGCAATACATCAGGAAGTGCTCAATTCTTAGGTGACAAACTTGTTAGCTGGTCTTTAAAGAAGCAAAAGTGAACTGCCATTTCGAGTACAAAGGCTGAATATATTGATTTATCTGGGTGTTGTGCTCAAATCCTATGGATGCGTTCACAGCTAAAGGCTAGGCTTTCTAATCAATAAGATCTCTTTACTGCTACAATAAAGAGTGATGATTGCTCTATGCTGCAACAATGTTCAACACTCACGAGCCAAGCACATCGATGTTCGTTCCATTTTATAAAAGGAGCAGTGGAAAATGGATGTGGCATTACTTTGTCCGGACTGAATACCAACTGGCTGGCATCTTCACCAAACCTTTGCCAAGAGAAAGATTCAACTTCTTGATCGAAAAGCTCGGTATGAGAAGCATGTCTCTGGAAATGTTAAAGTGTTTGGCAGAGGAAACAAACGAGTAATGGTGGTAACTCATATCCTGTATCATATGTACATAAGAAAACATAAAAAAACAAAAATATTTTTCTTTTATATAAATTTTTTAAAAAGAAAATAAAAAATTTAAAATTCAGAAAAATATAAAAATATGTATCTCTGGCATGTCATCTGAAAATCGATAACATTTACGGTCTTAGAAATGTCATTTAATAATGATACGAGACTGTAAATGAAGTTCGAGCAGAAGTTTCAAAAGTTTTCAAAACATGCCAAAATGGCTTGCTATTATTTCGGATAGCAACCCGGTCATCGTCTTCAAGGCAAGTATTTCAAAAAGAAAACTTGACCTCATAATGGGAATTTATTCTCGGATATGGTCTACTTTATGACTATGCAAATGGCTTGTGATTACGTTGCATCTCGTGCTTCCTATATTTCATAAGTGTACGTGTTAGTGCGCTTATGTGTCAAAATAAGAGAAATCTTATTGTTCATGGTGTTAGATTTTCAAAATTAAACATTAATTCATCAAAAAATGCTTTTCAAACACATTTGACCACTCAAACACCGACTATTGCTCTTTAAATAGAAAATAGGTCATTGTTTGAGGGGGAGAATGTGTCAAATATGTTCTTCATAATATCAATTTTGTGATAATGGAAACGGTTTTAAACAATAACGGGTTAACAATTAAAGGGGAGTTAATTAACTTTAGCTTATGTGAGCCTTAACTGTTATGTGTTTATGCCTTTAGAGAGTATATGTGCAAATATAATTTTCTAGGTATGCTTGTTAAAACATTAGGGATTAAATGTGCCATTTGTTAAACTTAAAATGCCTAGTAGATCTTATAAGAACAAATTGCATAGGATATTAAACTAGAGGGGGCAAAAGTGACAAAAACAAAACTCATTTTATATCACTTTCACCCACCCCGTCACTTACACACACAAACACACACTTAACTTTTAATTTTTCCCTCCCTCACCTCACTCGAAATAGCCGCTCCTTGTTCTCCATTTCTAGTCGTTTTCTCGCATAAGGTACAACTAAGAATATGTTCTACACCTCCTAAACAACACATTCCTCAAAGGAATTGAGATTTCATTCACTTTTGAACACGAAAACCCTAAATCTTGAATTAGGGTTTATCAAATCAAAAGTGCGTAAAACTTCAAATTGATTGAGGGGTTTTATTCGTTCTGATGTGTAGAATACTCGTTTAAATTAAGTTTTGTGAATGGCTAACACAGGAATGTGCTATGATCGATTTTGTGTGCGAAAATTTAGGTATTTGGAAGCTAGTGTAATTTGATTGTGGGTTTCGTGTTAACTAGTATGTATATGTATCCTTGAATGAATATGAGCTTTAAAAGCTCATCCTTGTATGTAGTTTCTTGTTTGAATGCATCAAAATGAATAAACTTGCTCGTTTTTTCTCTATTCTTGATGATTCTGTGGCTAAAAGTTGTTTTAACTAATCCTAAGTGTTATACATATGTTGTGTATGCTATTTAAACACTTCTTGACTCATAAAAATCATGTATGTAAAAATTATGTTTTTGAAGGCGAGTTATCAACTACCTGTGTGAGGTGAGTTAACAACGCCTTTAGAAGGCGAGTTAACAACTCCCTTTAGAAGGCGAGTTAAAAACACTCCCTCACAAGGCGAATTATCAACTCCCTTCACGATGTGAGTTAACAACTTCCTGTGGAAGGCGAATTAACAACAATTCCTCACGAGGCGATTTAACAAATCCCTTTAGAAGGCGAGTTAACAACACACTATAGGAGGCGAGTTAACAACACCCTTTAGGAGGCGAGTTAACAACATGATTAAAGAAGCGAATTAACAACATGATTAAGGAGGCGAGTTATTAATCCTATATAGGAGGTGAGTTAACAATCCTACTTAGGAGGCGATTTAACAATCCTTAATAGGAGGCAATTTAGCAATAGATTTTTAGGAATTATAAGATCGAATTTTTTTAAGGCAATTTTCAACTCATATTAGGTAGCTAATTAAAATTAGTTAATTAGGATATCTAATCAAGTTAAGTAGGCTATATAACAAGGTTCAACAAGGATATCTGAACATATCTTAGGTTACCTTATTCTCTACAAGATAGTTTGAATAGGATTCCTAAAAACACTAATTCAGTTGTCTTAATGCCTTTCACGTCATGCCCAATTAAGTTGCCTTTTGGATGATTAGATCTTATTCAATAATGCTAAATGCCTTAATTAGCCTAATCATTAGAATTACATTACAACATGCATCAATCTTAAGTATTCAACAATTAAAGGGCCTTATAGTGTCTTATATATAAAATTGGTTATATATATAAACTGTATTGGTCAAATCTTAGCAGAAACATGAATAACACTCAAGCTCAACAGAAAGCCCTTGATGATGCTCTTGTTGCCCCTGCAGACCGTCTTGAGTTTGGGAAATGCAACATGAGACTCAAGACAGACATCAAGCCAAAAGAAGCTACATTTCAAGTTGTGTTGGATGCTCTTGCTCTCACTCCCTTCTACCGTGCATTCCTGATCACTGCAGATGTTCCTGCTATTTATATGCAAGAATTTTGGGCTACAATCTTAGTTCATAGGTCATCCGTCAGATTCACGATAAACAAGAAGAAAGTCTCTCTCGATGTTGATATATTCAGAGACATTCTCCAGTTTTGCCTTAAAATTCCAAGACAAGTGTTTGAAGACCTCCCACTGGAACAAGACATTCTCTCTTTCATCAGAGATCTTGGGCACACTAGAGACATCACCTATCTTGCTGATGTGAATGTTGACTACTTGCATCAACCATGGAGAGCATTTTTTACTGTCATCAACAAATGTTTAAGTGGGAAAGAAACTAGAATGGACAAGATTCGTCTGTCTCATGCTCAAATTCTCTAGGGTATGTTCCATAAGAAGAATATCAATTATGTGTATCTACACTGGGAAGACTTACTGTTCCAGATTGAAAACAAAGATGCTAAGAAGACAAACAAGATGTCATATCCCAGATTCACAAAGATCATCATTGATTACTTCATGTCAAAGGACCAGTCTATTTTGAGGAGAAACAAGATGTTTTGGCATACTGCTCGAGATGATACCATGTTTACTTCTATGAGATGTATCTCCAGACATGAAGATACTAAGGTATATGGTACTATTCTCCCAACGGAGTTAACAAACCAAGCAATGTTGGAATCCAAAGCTTACCAGACATACTATGCTTTTGCTTCTGGAGAAAAAGCTCTAAAACCAAAGTACATTCGAAAGAAAGCTGACTCAGACACATCTCCCATGAAGAAGCCAGTTCAAGCTACTAAAGGTACCAGACTCAAGTCAAAAGCTAAGGTGGCTAAACCTGACAAGAAGAAGCAACCTGCAAAGAAGACAAAAACCAAAGGTTTAGCTGTATTATCTGAGGTTGCATTAACTGAAGCAGAACAACTTAAGCTGGCTACCAAGAGAAGCAAGAAAGACTTTCACATGTCTCACGTAAGTGGCTCAGGTGATGGAGTTGACATTAAGTCAAAGGTTCCTGATGAGCAACAACAAAAGACTTTTGGTACAAATGAAGGAACTGGTACTATACCAGGGGTTCTTGATGTACCGACATACGAATCTGAAAGTGAGAAAGAGTCTTGGGGAGATAGTGAAGAAGAAGATGATAATGATGATGATGGTGATAATGATGATGATGGTGATAGTGATGATCATGATGATGATAATGACGACGAAAGAACAGAATCTGATAGAGAGGAGATTCCTAATCCCAAAAAGACTAATGAAGAACATAACGAAGAAGAAGAAGAATATGATGATGAATTAAATATTGAAGAAGAGGAAAAGATTGATGATGAAGAAACAATGGATGAAGAAGAAGATGATAAGGTTACAAAGGATCTATATGGATGATGTGAATGTGAATTTAGGGAAAAAAGGATATGATATGAACCCATTGCTGATCATTGTGCCTCAGAATCAACAAAATGTTCTCAAGAATAAGGATTGAGCAAGTAGAGGAAGAGGCTAATGTGACCACTTACCTGTAATTGGACATACAAGAAGACTGGAGATCCTACACAAATGCTCTTTGTCTATCATCCGACTTTACAAGCAAGCTCCTAAATCTTGATAATCCATTTCCATCCGACAATGAGATTGCTTCCTTGATGGTCACCATAGCTCAGCATGCAACAACAATTCTTGAAATTTCACTACACGTTGTTCTTCAAATCCTCCTTTCTTAAATCCTACTACAACAAGAAGCAACACCTAATTCCTCACCACAATTCTAGACGTACTACAACATCACTTCCTGCACTTCCAGATTTTGCTTTTGTATTCTAATTCAATGAAAGAGTCTTCAACCTGGAAAAAGATGCGTCAAAGATAAAGCAATTTGACCAGTATGCTCAAGCTCTCTCCTCCATTCATGCTATAGTTGATCATTACATGGATAACAAACTTGGAGAAGTGATAAACAAGGCCATTCTAGCACATAATTTGGATTGTAGACAAGAAGCTCAATATGAGAAGAATGCTTACATAGAACTTATTGACACGTCAATGAGAGCTCTTATTAAGGAAGAGGTCAATTCTCAACTTCTTCCTCAAGCAGTATCAGATTTTGCAACTACTGTGATAGAGAAAAATGTCACAAAATCAGTAGAAGTTGCAGTCTTGACAAGGTCTTCATCACAACCAGTGTCTACTTATTAGGCAGCCGCATCACTCTCCGAGAGACAAGATGGAGAAGAACAAGTCATATGATAAAGCTAACTACAAAAAGAAGCTTTATGATGCACTGGTCGAGTCGTATAACACTAACAAAGATCTCTTTGATTCATATGGTGAAGTCTTTTCATTGAAGAAGACTCGAGACGACAGTAACAAAGATCGAGACCCCTTTGCTGGATAAGTGATGTGTCATTGTGTAGGTGTTATTTTATGTATCAAGTTTTACTATTTATATTTTGCCGACTTAACCTAAAAATAACACTTTTATCGGGCAGTGTTCAAGGTCCAAAATGTAGGCTAGTTGTGTAAAGTTAGGGTGGTCAATCATAAGAGCGATGACATTAATATCTAATTTATCAGTATTTTAGTTATCTAATTTATGCAAATCCTAAGCTAATGGTAAGGGGGTTCAGCCTGAGAGACTGACACGAGTTTGGGTGTCTAAGCTAAGGTTTTGATGACAATTAAATCAATAAACACACACAAGAAGTTTAACAAACGATAGAGAAGCGGTCAAATACTAATATAAGGAAAACATATCAATAATGAATAATCTGATAAAATGCAGGTTTGTTTATTAGTGCAATGATAATCTTATCTTAAAGCGGCATATCATTCTTAAGACTTAGGCGGTACTTCATCCTAAGACCTAGACACGAACAATCCTGTCACAATTAACGTGCCCGCATAAAGCATCCTATAGTCTAAATATAATCTATCATAGGGAATTAAAGCAATGGTGATCCTGTTAATACCCTAGCCCATCAAGACTTTACCGACTTATTGCTTGATGTTGTTTTATACACCGGTAGTCCACCACCAAAATCAATTACCAATTAATTAAGAATAATACTGGTTGAACAATTATCGGGTCACCTGCCAATCCAACTAAAGCTCTAACCAAAGGGTAAAAGACAGGTGTCCATTTGTGTCCTATTGGTTCGGGCATATAGAACACACTGAGAGTATCCGACATCTAGATTACTGGTTTAAATCTCACGAGCACCGTTGAATGATTGGTAGCTTGTACAAAGCACAACAAAAGTATGAGGTGATAAACATAATTAAACAATCAATGATAAATTAAGACAATCGAGATAAACAAACCAAACATTAAACCTTCATAAACATGGATGATACCTGGTATCAGCCCATAGTCATTGTAAAAATACACACGGTTTGATATATGAACGATTAAAATAAAGAAACCTCAATCGAACGCGTATTCGGTTGTGTGAAGATTACAAGAGTTTTCCTATGATCTTGAGGCTCATTTCTGACCTTCTTGGCTCTTCTATACGTCTGAGAATCGACTTGGTGGTTTAGGGATTTTCTTGCACACCTAAAACTGAGTTTAGGGTCTTGTATTTATAGTGTCTAAAAATTGGTCAATACGCCATATTCATTGCAGTTAATACGGCGTATTGATGGGGTTTCCCTGGTTATTATAGTTGAATGTTGACCAATTATCATTAATGACCATAAATTGTCATTAATTCTGCGTGTAATCATCATTAAGTGTCATTCAACTTTCCTTATGACCACGATTTTCATTAATTGCAAGATCACTGATTATTGACCGCATTAAATGCATGATCTTTGACTGTTTGACCGTGGTTATCTGTGAAGTGTCGGCACGGATACGCCGTATCTTCTTTACTGGATACGGCGTATTGAGGTAAACCCAGTTGGTTCTTCATTGTTGACCAAAGTATTATATACGGCGTATCGTTGATGCGGATACGGCGTATTCTTCAAAGTCAGGCAATGGTCTTTTAGTTCATCAAGTCTTGGATACGGCGTATAAGTCTAGAATAATACGACGTATTTGCTGTCAGTTCAGTAGACTTTCTTGAACTCTTCATTTATGCTCCAAAATGCGTGCCTTTTATATAAACTTCACAATGTACTCCATAATTACTGCGAGAACATCAAGAAGGAGGATGTTGGAGGTATATTGGTTGAGAATTCAAAAGATCCGGAGAAACTTAGAACGGAAAAGTTGGAACCACGTGCGGATGGAACTATGTGCTTAAATGGCAGGAGTTGGTTACCATGTTATGGCGACTTAAGGACTGTGATCATGCACGAGTCCCACAAATCTAAATACTCTATTCATCCGGGTTCTGACAAGATGTACCAGGATATGAAGAAACTATATTGGTGGCCCAATATGAAAGCTAACATCGCCACCTATGTTAGCAAGTGTTTGACCTGTGCTAAGGTCAAGGCCGAACATCAGAGACCATCGGGTTTGTTAGTACAACCCGAGATACCTCAATGGAAGTGGGACAACATCACGATGGATTTTGTCACGAAGCTTCCTAAGTCATCACAAGGTTATGACACTATTTGGGTGATCGTTGACCGACTTACAAAGTCTGCCATTTTTATGCCAATGAGGGAAACGGATCCTATGGATAAACTGGCAAGAATGTACCTAAAGGAGGTAGTCACGAAGCATAGAATACCTGTTTCAATTATCTGTGATCGTGACCCTCGGTTCGCATCAAATTTCTGGAGGTCACTTCAGAAGACTTTGGGTACAAGTTTGGATATGAGTAATGCATATCATCCACAAACCGACGGACAAAGCGAGAGAACCATCCAAACTCTCGAGGATATGCTACGTGCTTGCGTAATCGACTTTGGAAATGGATGGGTTAAACATTTGCCATTAGTCGAGTTTTCATACAATAACAGTTATCATGCTAGCATTAAGGCTGCACCGTTTGAAGCACTTTATGGTCAAAAGTGTCATTCACCCGTGTGTTGGGCCGAGGTTGGACAAGTTTAACTCACTGGTCCAGGTGGGGTCCTGAGTTTACGTGGGAACGTGAAGATCAATTCAGGAAAAAATATCCACACCTCTTCACCAAGACCGGCTACGCTGACTTAAAGCGTAAACCGATGGAATTTCAAGTTGGAGATAAAGTTATGCTTAAGGTTTCGCCTTGGAAAGGGGTCGTACGTTTTGGCAAACGGGGGAAGTTAAACCCCAGATATGTCAGACCTTTCAAAGTGTTGAAAAGGATGGAGCACCAATTGCTTACAAGCTTGAGCTTCCTCAAGAGCTGAGCAGGGTCCACAATACGTTTCATGTATCCAACTTGAAGAAATGTTATTCTGACGATCCATTAGTCGTTCCGTTGGAAGGACTGCAAGTAGATGACAAGCTTCATTTTGTTGAAGAGCCTGTAGAAATCATGGATCGCGAAGTCAAACAATTGAGGCGAAGCCGTGTCCCAATTGTCAAGGTTCGATGGAACTCTAGGCGGGGTCCTGAGTTTTTTTTTTTTTTTTTTTTTTTTACGTGGGAACGTGTAGATTAGTTTCAGGAAGGAAGAAATATCCACACCTCTTCACCAAGACCGCACCATCATCAAGTGCCGTGTCATAAGCCTTGAGGACAAGGCTCATTTAACGGGGGAAGACTATAACACCTCGTATTTTAGGTCATTGTACGACGTTATGTAATTCACAATTTATTTTTAGGGTTTTACGCGTTTGCTTTTAAATCGTAATCGTTAAGCTAAATCGCGTAAACTAAAAATGATCATTCAATGTAAACGGGCATTAAACAATTAAATGTTTACATCAAGCAAGTGTTATATGATTATTATGAGGATAATTATCAACTTTGTTCATCTTATTTTTATTCGGTACGTATAAATGATTACGGTTTTTTATTTTCATTTTTTTTTTTTTTTTTTTTTTTTTTCTTTTTTTTTTTTAGCGATAAACTGCCGTTTTGGCATTCCCGAAAGCACCTAAAAATAACCCCTAAGCTTAAAGAATACCACGATTCATACCAAATAACACAAAATAATCTATATTTCATCTTATATATATATATATATTATAAATATATATATATATATATATATATATATCTATTACTATATATTATATATATGTGTGGCCGAATTTTTGAAGGATAGAACCAAGGAATATCAACTTGATCTCATGACTAGCCAAACTTATCCAAAGTAAGCTTCCACTTTCTTTCCTAGTCCTTCCACCTTGCATACTTCCACTAGACATCAAATATCTTCATAATATCTCATTAGTAGTATAAATATGCATGCACATGAAGTAGAAAACTCATTTACTTCATTCCTTAACAAAGAAATCACAAAAACTCTTCCTTTGTTCTCTCTAGAGCCCACGGCTCAAAACCCCCTCCAAACACAATCCATACTTTGATTTTCTTTCACCATATTAGTGTTTACATATCATACTTAAGGTATTCTAAGAAGAATTGAAGGGTTGGTTAAGCTTTGAAAGGGTTTTAACAAGATATTGCAAGATTAGGGTTTTTGGTTGAAATTAGGGTTTTCACCTTATATTTTCAAGCCAAGGTTGTTAATCACAAGGGTGTGATTGTTATTCTCTTCTCTACTCATCCAAGCAAGGTTATATATAAGGCTTAATCATTTCATAACTAAGATTTTATGTGTTCATATGTTATATTTAGCTAAATCACCATTTAGGGTACTTTTGAATATGTAAAATGAATTTTTACTTATGATCATTGTTTTGTACACTTATTTACATGTCATATGGATGATAATATTATGTTAAAAGGGATGTATAAGTGTTTTAACATGTTTTTTAAGTATAAACATGTTTAAGTGCAAATTAGGGTTTTAATGATTTACTTAATAAGTTGCAAATGAAAAATGATGTAAATAACATGTTAAACTTGTTATCTTGGATATTCTTGAGCAAAGTATGACCTAATGGATTTTA
>BQNB010149730.1:0-13205 GCA_026074375.1 Tanacetum coccineum | reverse complement strand
TTTGTTACTTGATCCATTAACCTTTGAGTTATGGTAATGGCTTCCTCCAAAGTTTGAGGCTTTGAAGCGGTAACATTTCCTTTAATACTTCTGGGTACTCCCCCGATGAAGACTTCCATGAGTTTCTCAGAATTTGGCACCATATTTGGGCATAAAACTGCCAATTTCTGGAATCTTCTAATGTAAGTCTCGAGATCATTTCCTTTTACAGTTAGATTGTAAAATTCATCTTCCATTTCTTAACCTCGATTCGGGGACAATACTTCTTTATTAAGAGCTGTTTAAATTCGAACCAGGTGATCTTGTAAGTTTCCTCTATTCTAATAGGCTGGGCGAATGAATTCTACTAGGATAAAGCTTCCTCGGTTAGAGTACTAGTTGAAAATTTCAAATTGCAGTCCTCGGTATAGTTACTACAGAGAAATACTGATTTAGTTCGTTCAAACCAGTGGATGAGGCCAACAACGCCTTCTGTACCTTTGAAATTGAAAGGTTAGCAGCTCATAAACTCTTTGTAGCTACATTTTCTTGCTACAGGAGTTCCACTTTGGTGTTCCCATGGTTTTTATAATATTTGCATGGAGCAGCTTGTTGCTTCTAGAGCATGCGGGCAACACTATCAGCAACTAGTTTCTGATGGCGGCCTGAGTCATGGCTGGTGCTGCAGATGTTGATGTCAAGGGAGCCATTCTATTAATATTTACAAGACAACACAAAATAAGAATCCATACAATGATATAGTCATATCATAAGTCATTGTATAATAATCAAAAAAATTATACATAGTGATATTGAAATCATTTGACATAGATTTTTATTTGGTACAAGTTCTAACAAAGAAATACGCATTCTTTGATATTACATTGTAGGATATAACAGAAAATTTTGGAATCTAAGACTTCCAAAGATGGGCACTCTAACAAGTATCTGACTCATTAGGTTCCCCCCCCCCCCATTGAGTGATTTGGTTCACTTTTCCAATGGTTTTCAAACCGCGACCCTTTTAGATAATCATCAAAGGCTAGTTCTGGTGTGTGTAGGTGAAATGTTTATGCCTCAATTCTTGATCTTAGTCATATCCATGTTATCTAGGCTACAAAGTTGAGGAACAAAAATCGAATGCTGGTAAGAGAACATGGTACTCCTAGGGTACATAAAGATACGAAATACTTATGAAGATCTTAAACACAGGGTATAGATAGACAAAAAAACCACGATACATACATAAATCAGGTATCATCGAAACAACGAGGGTATTAATGGAATCACAACTGCATTGTGTCATAAACACACTTTTGTTACATATTATACATAATCAAATTTGACAAGTGTCGTTTTATTTATGCCACACATTCCGTGGTTGGATTCTAAACAAAAGCTGTAAATGACAAGAATACTAGTCTAGTAGTCTGGTGGTCCTCCCTTATGGTTCTTGAGCTCATGGATCATGTCCAGAAGACTATTCATATCTGATCGGTGGCGAACCTGGAGATCCTAGATGAGTATCTCTAGAGTAGAATACCTGACGCGAGCACGAACAATCTCGTCGTCATGCTCTGCCCATTTGCTTTCTCTGAAATCCAGCAATCTGGGTACGGGCTTCTTGAAGTTCGGTTTCTAGTTGGTCAAAATCTCATTGTATGATTACTCGACCATTACCAAGACCTTCTATCTTATCTTCCATGTGCTCAATGCGCTTGAGAGGGAGCTCATCTAAGCGATTCAAAATAGTCTCGATCTGTTCCTCATGGCGCTCCAGTCGCGTCTTATGAGAACTTTCTCCCATTTCAAATACATAAGGTAGGGCAGAAAAATCAGTAGAGGAGGTTGATAGGAAACGGGCTCGTTTCTGAGGTGGCAGAATCTCCTCGGGAAGAAAGAAATCTTGGAGATCAAATAGTGGTAAAGGTGGTAACACTGGAGATGGAGGCAAAAATAGTTGGTGGATCAATAGGAACTCGTGGTGGTGGAATAGTTAATTCATTATTAGTAGCATTATATTATTGCATGACCTTCATATATGGATCATCGTGGAAAGGTGAGATGGCTAGCGAGGCCAAAAGATCCTTTGATAAATCCTCTGAAGAATCAGAAGAAGTGTTTCCTGGCGAGGCTAGGAAATAGTCTGGTGAAGCCGGAGTATAATCAGGAGTAGTTGTAGAGGAAAAAAAAATCCTCAACATTGGAATCAGATGGGACGATAATAGGGTAGGTGGATGAAGACATAATTCTGTAACAACCCAATGGTAAATAACATAAGTTATTTATATATAATTAATAGTTATGTATCTTTACATACTATTCAGGAAATGTAGTGGCACAGAAGACTTTCTTGGATAGAAAATGGTTATAGTTTAGGTTTTAACCTTGTTCTCTATAACTTCGGCTCTTGATACCAATCTGTAACACCCCCTTATTTGACATATAGCAATGGAAGTTAAATTGGGGTATTACTTCATGAATCAATAGTCATAATCATAGAAAATGACTCAAAAGAGACGTATTGGAAAATTTAGTTATCATTCAATATTATTTCAGATTTTTACAAAAGGAGGTCCCAAAATACATATGAAAACATAGAGTTTGAATGATAACAAGTTTGGACGTCCTCAAGTCCAATGCCACTCCGTGCCATAGGTTGCTCAATTACCTGAGATAAACATGCTAAAAAGGTCAACACAAAGGTTGAGTGAAATTCGTAGGTTTGAAATGTAAGAGTTGAATACAAGTCATCATAAGTGGTAATAATTACATAATTACAATTATCATGGAAAACAGTATTATTGCCCTAAGCTCATGACACCAACACGTTAACATGGAAATCACCTCAGTGACATTATTGAGGAACAAATGCCCTCTTGGAAAGGTAACTTGCCAAAGTTACCCATTATTCTCAAATTTAGTGCGTTTGATTACCTCATGTACAGGTAAACACAAACGAGATTCGTCAATCCCGATAGATCTATCCACAATATTCGCGTTCACTTGCAAGTGATTAATGGTTCATGATTAAATGATATTGGCAGTAAAGGTAAACTTAGGTAATAATATATAAGGATATAATACAGTTGGAAAATACTTGTATTCATGTTTTATAGCATGTATCCCACTACGGGGTTTAGAAAACATGTAAAGGTGGGACTATGAACTCACCTTGATAAGGTAGTTGATTGATTTGAAATTTATTTCAAATGGAAGTAAACAGCCTCGTCAAACAACTTGGGGTAATATGTCAAGTCTTAGTTTGATTGTTTCAAAACTTTATTTCATAAAGTTTAACGTAAATGATTTTGGTTTATTAGTTTGTGAAAACATCGTATCACTGTTCGGGCTATCATAATCCAGCAACTCGTCAAAACGTCTACCCAAATGAAATCCACTCACATGAAATTCCCTAGTAACGTGATGCGTTATAGTTTAAGTGATAGGATTTTATCTTTTTAAGTTTCTTCAAAAGCTAGTGGATGATAAATTATGTTAAATATATAACATAATTATTTTATAGTGTTTTGATCGACGAATGATAACGAAAAATGTGTCGGGCTTTAATAAAATCGAGTCTTATAGTGTTTATATATATTTTTATAATTAGTATAAAAGTATTACATTTTATACCCTTGAGGATATAAAAATGACAATATATACCCTTGGTATAATAACTTTTACAAAATTAATCCCTTTATGTATATCTTTAAACATTTAAACCCTTAACTTTGAAATATGGCAAAACAAACCCTTGTAGTTTAACTTTAGAATAATTACATTTTGGCCCGAAAGTTTAATAATTTCAAATTTTATAATATATACCCCATTGCATGAAACGTTTTTCATTTTAAGTCCAATATTCATAATCTTTGTATTTTTGATCTCAAAATCAATTTGCAGGTTATAGTTTGTTACTATAAGCTAAAATAAGTAAGTTTTATGAGCTTGTAGCTTATAAAAAAAGCTTATGAGCTTAAAAAACCAAAATGGGCACGTTTGGCATAGAAACAATAACCCAATGGGTTAGGGCTTTTAGGATTAGTTTTAATGATTATAAAAGTGATAAGTGAGCTTATAGAAATAGCTTATTACAACAGCTTATGGCTTATAGCTTATTAGGTTCACGAAAAGAGGTTTTAGGGTTTTAAGGTCGCGTTTGGTTTAGGAAAACCAAGAGAATGGTTTGATGGTTCAAAGACTTATACAAGAGGCTTAATTAAAGTTTATAAAGGATTAAAACATTTCAAGAGCTTATCAAAGAAGTAGAAAAGCTTACTAGTACACGAAATGGATCAAAGATGATGAAATAGGTGAGTATGATCTGAAATCTTTAGGAGATGAATCAAGGACCTCTACTCTTCTATTCTATGGCTTTTACTTAGCTTAATCTTCCTTACTTCTCTTCTAAGACATGGTTAAAGCATAGTTTTAAGGTAGTTTTGAGTTTGGATGGTGAATAAAGAATGTGTGCATGTATGCATGTATATATAGGGTAAAGGAAGAAGAGGTGGCTAAGTTATGTGAAGTGGTGGCCAAGTTAAGTGTAGTAGTGGCCAAAGGATAGCTAGGATGACTATTAGAGCTAGGAAAATAGCTTGGAGAGGTGTATGATGGTTGGAAGGGTGCGATTTATTAAGGTGGTGACAACATGATTTTGAGTATGGTTTAGTTTTGTGGTGAGTTATGGAAGGGTGGAGGGTTTCAGGTATATATAGGGCAAAGACTTAGAGTGGTGGCCAAGTAGTGAAGTCCTAGCATAGTATGTGACTAATGGAAGCTAGGTTCTAGCTTAGAAAGGTGTAGGATGGTGGGGAGGGTTCGACTAACCAAGGAGGTAATGAGGTGTTTTTAATTTAGGGGGACAGGGTTGTGACAGGATAGTAGTGAGGGTGTAGCAAGGTGGTATGACAAGGTTACCTTAGGTGATTGGGGACACGGAGGTGATATGGTGAGCAAGCTTGCTAGGTTTCAGTTCTAGTTAATAACTAGTTTAGGGTTTCGGGTTGTTTAGGACGAGCATAAGGTATAGTGGAGGGAAAAATAGTTTAAATGTGGTGCTTAGGAGAGTAGTAACTTAGTCTTAAAGGGTGGTATGAATGGTGCATATTAGTTTGGAGGGAAATAGTTTGAATGTCGTCCATAATCGACTTGTACATTAGCTTTAAATAATGGTACTTAGGGTTTGACAAAATGGAGGGAAATGTATTGTGCATGGTTAACTTGTACGTATACCTTATAGGTTAGTACATTTGGATGAAAAATTAATTTGGTTAGGGTTTTGGTTTAACACGTAAAATCCGTTTTATGCTAAACATTTTTGAATGGTACGTTAGATAAAATACTCAGTACATGCAAATATGGAAATTAGAACGTATATTAATTGAACATCTTACTAATGTTCCTTAAAAACAATAAAAAAAAAAAAAAAAAAAACAAAACCTAAACATTAATGGAGTGTTTTGGTAGGTCCCGTGAGCTCGGTTATTGAACAATGTAAGTTACGTTATATAATTGCATGGAAAATCAAATACATTGATAAATAAAAATTTATACCCGTGAAAATGGTTGTATTAAATACAATAAGTGGAATATTACATAAAGTAATATTGTGGAAAATTGTGGGTTATTATAAATACCCCAAACCATCATGGGTAAAGGCAAAGATAAGAATCAGAAATTTAAACAATATTAAGATCTCTTGCACGATGGGTAACTTCCTTAAAAGACAAGCCTACATTGATTTAGAATCACCAATTAATGTTATGTATAGGCAACATTACAAAAAGATCATGAATAAAGGACTAGAGTCGAGACAAAAACGATCCAACCCTAGTAAGAACAGTAACTTTGTAGGAAGAGTCAAGGGTTTAAAAGTTTTCATAGGAAATTTCACATACGAATGTAATTTCATGATTTTGGAGGACATAACTAGTATTATAGATCACCACCTAGGAGAAGTAGTCTTTGGAAAACCATTTGGAAAACAAGCTCACGCTAGTCACAAAGCTAAGAATACAGTCTCAACGACTAGATGCATAGAACTCCTTCATATGGATCTCTTCGGTCCATCCTCCATCCCCCATACGGAGTTACGAAGGAAACCTCTACACCTTAGTCATAGTAGATGACTACTCTAGGTATACTTGGACAAGATTTCTTAAGAATAAAATCGAGGCTTTCGAGCAATTTAAAATCTTTAGTAAAAAAATAAAAAATCAATTAGGATGTTAAATTGTGTCAATTAGGACGGACCACGGTAGATAATTTAATAATTAAGTGTGATTTGGAGAGTTTTGTAATGTCAACGGTATTACACATAACTTCTCGGCTCCACGCACTCCACAATCAAATGGCGTAGTAGAAAGGAAAATAGGACACTACAAGAAATGAGTAGAACCATGTTGAATGAACAAAAGTTTTAGTGTAATGTTGTAGATACTTCAACATATATCTTAAATCGAATCCTAATTAGATCCATCGTAGGTAAAACATCTTATGAACTCTTGAGAGGTAGGAAACCTACTCTTGATTACTTTAGAGTGTTTGGAAGCAAGTGCTTCATCTTGAACACCAAAGACTACCTCACTAAGTTTGACCCAAAGTCATACGAAGGTGTCTTTTTTAGGTTACTCCCAAAATAGCAAAGCCTATATCATCCTTAATAAACACACCACAAAAATCGAAGAATCGCTCAACGTGACATTCGATGAAACTCCTCCACCCTCTAAGACATCACCCTTGGTGGATGATGACTTAAATGAAGTAGAAGCAATTAAGGTTTCCAAAAAGAAAAACTTAGAGAATGACATTGAGGATGAAACTTTAGAAATTGACGAAATAGTCAATACTAAGGAATCTAGGAACCATCCATTAGAAAATTTCATAAGAAACCTTAACCAAAGAACTCTTAGGTCACAAGCCCAAAACCAAAGTAACTTCTTTTGTTTTATATCAACTATAGAACCTAAGAATGTGAATGAAGCCTTAACGGATGAAAGTTGGATAATCGCCATGCAAGAAGAATTAAATCAATTCATTACAAACGATGTTTGGGAGTTAGTACCACAACCTAAGAATATAACAATCATAGGAACTAAGTGGGTGTTTAGAAATAAGTTAGCTGAGAATGGTGTTGTTTCTCAAAATAAGGCTAGGCTAGTTGTTCAAGGCTATAATCAACAAAGGGCATCGATTATAATGAAACTTATGCCCCAGTTGCTAGACTTGAGTCTATTAGAATACTATTAGCTTGTACTTGTGCCTTAGATTTTAAGCTATTCTAAATGGACGTAAAAAGTGCATTCCTGAACGGTTTAATCAATAAGGAGGTATACGTGGCACAACCTCCAGGATTCACTGAATTTGAAAAACCGGATCATGTTTATAAACTAAAGAAAGCTTTATACGGTCTTAAACAAGCATCCACAGCTTGGTATGATAGATTAAAAGCTTTTCTTATTAAACATGAATACAGAATGGGAATGGTAGATAACACAATCTTTACTAAGAAAAGTTTAAATCTCATCATCGTTCAAATATATGTCGACGACATTATATTCGGTTCGACTTGTCAAGACATGTGTGATGAATTTGCCAAAATCGTGCATGACGAGATCGAGATGACCATGATGGGTGAACTTAACTTCTTCCTTAGATTACAAATAAAACAAATGGAAGACGATATCTTTTTTAATCAATCTAAATATATTAAAGAAATGCTTAAGAAATTTGGCTTAGAAGATTCTAAACCAATGAAAACCCTCATGTCCTCGGATACTAACTCACGAAATACGAAGAGTATGAGTCGATAGATAGTACCAAGTATCGAGGCATGATAGGTAGTTTACTCTACCTAACGGCAAGTAGGCCCGATATCATGTTTAGTGTCTGCCTTTGTGCACGCTTCCAAGAGGCTCCCAAAACCTCTCATCTTGAAGCGGTTAAGCGTATCTTTCGATACATTAAAGGCACTACGCACTTAGGATTATGGTATCCTAAGGGGACCGACATAGAAACCGTAGTATATGTCGACTCTGATCATGCGGGAGATTATGTGGACAGAAAGAGCACTAGCGGTATTTGTACGTTCGTAGGATGTTGTTTAACATCTTGGTTCTCGAAGAAACAAACCACTCTTGCTATATCCACTACCGAAGCCGAATACGTAAGCGCCGGAAAGGCATGTCAACAAGCACTATGGATGAAACAAGCTCTTATCGACTACGACATTCGACTCGACGACGTCCCGATCATGTGCGACAATAAAGGCGCGATTGACCTTAGCAAAAACCCGGTGCAACACTCTCGAACTAAACACATCGAAATTCGTCACCACTTTCTTCGTGATAATGTCCAGAAAGGACATATCTCTATCGAAAAAGTGCCGTCCGTCGACAATATCGCCGACATTCTCACTAAACCCCTTAAACGTGAATCGTTTAACTATCTACGTCTTGGTTTAGGAATGATGGAACACATTCCATAAATCGTCTCTCTTTTCTTCTGTCTCGATTCTAGTCCGTGTTCCACTCCGTGTCGTGACAACTTAAATACTTCGTCCGAAGTACTTTAAGCATTTTTAATTCGCGAAATGCAAATTAAAACGTCACTCCTTTAGTAAAAATTCTAAGTCAAATATCAAGTCAAAAACCATCTGCTGATGGCGGCCCCCATATCTAGGGCGGCGCCCTGATTTAATCAGGTGGCCCCCAGATTGATATGGGACCGCCACCAGACGAAAACAAAAGTCTGTCACTTTTATTTTTGTAAAACACAAAAACAAACACCCCCTCTCTTCAGCCATTGACGAAACACGAACCCAAAACCACCAAACCTAAAAATCAACCACTAATACACAAATTGAAGATCAAATCAACACTAATAATCAATCCTAACACCATAAAGATCATCAATTGTAAGTCACTCCATCTAATTTCTTTCTAATTTGTGTCTAGGGTTCATATTGAACAAAAATTCAAAATTGATATTTTCATTTTTCTTGTGTTTATATGCAATTAGGACTATAATAACACAATGTATAACTAATATGCTTCCCGTAGACATAGGATTTGCATAATTAAAGTGTGTTTGTCAGAAATTGTTTTTCGCACAAAACCCTAATTTTATTTCAAAATCACTCACGTTAGGAACACCATAAAATTGTTTTGATGCATTGTTAATACATCATAAAAACGTTTTTGCATACATGCATAATGATCTCCTGAACAAAATTCGAGATACATAATTCATATGTATTTTTTGACATGTTTCAATGAACAAATCTTTCCATGTTTTATCCTCCAATTCTATAGTCAATACCGAGTCAACTATACTTTAGAGGGTCAAATGCTAATCGAGTTTGTCATCCAAAACCGATTCTTCTCTTACATAATTGAAGAATTTGGCCAAATTCTTGGTATTCCCTTTACTAGGGCTTGCTCTTTTACCGACACGTGGTCACTTGATGACTTGCGATACAATATTCCTACGAGTGGTCCCTATTAAACCAACCCTCCTTGTCCTGATGAAATCAAAAACTATATTCAAGAGGAACGTGAGGGTCCGGTCACTCGTATCCGTCATGACAAAGTCATTGATGTTGAAGAAAACCAAATTTTAACTCGTAAAATCGTCTCTATATTGAAAACTTGGGTCGAAATAATTCGGGAACATGTCTTTTGTTTGGGAGGTAATCAGGATCATGTCCCCGTGTGTCTTTGTCACATGCTCTATTGTATTGCTAAGTCCGAGCATTACAATCTTGCATATTTTATTGCAAAACTCATGGAGTTTGTCACTAAACAACCTCGGTTAATTATACCATACGGTATGTTGTTAACCCGATTGTTTAAGTGTGTCATATCTGTAAATCCTAAATTTTCAAATGATCGTTATGTTTTGTATGATCGTGGTCATGTATCCTCTTGCCGCTCAATAAAAGCGAAAGACTCGAAAGGATTATGCATGGCACAAAAAGAGGTCGTCACTCCACTTCTTCTTCATTCGCCTTCGGTCAACCATCCTCCTCTCATCTCAACGATGATGATAATGATGGAAATAACGAAGGGACCTCGCGTGCAAGCACTCCTTCTCTCACCCATTTTGTCAATTCATTATCAAATGATATTCCTTGAGTCTTTTGAAACCCACCAAATATCAACCCTAATATAGAACCTTTCTATACTCGTCAAACCGAAATTCTAAACCGTTAAGTTCAATTGAGAGATGAGCAACGTGGTGAATTAAGGTCAATCGGGAAGGGCATCAAGAACTTGTTAAAAGAAAAGAAGAAGAAGTGCGCAATTTGAAAAATTGCTATACGACAATATATCTATATTTACTACTTAGTTGTATTGTTTGGTATTTATCCTTATTATCTATACTTTCAACGTCCTTGATCATCCATCATCATCCAATCATATAGATGAAAATAATGATGGAAATGATGAAGAATCTTTTCATTCTAATACTCCCTCACCATCTTAACTTGTCAATTCTTTGTCAAACAATTGAAACCCACCTCATGAAAATCAAACAATGCACTCTTACCAAACTGAAATTCTAAACCACAAAGCCAACATCGAGAAAGAGCACGTAAAGGGTTAAGGTCACTTCGGAAAAACACTCACAGAACGTGATGAGAGCAAAAAGAAGATGAAGAAATTTAATAATGTTACATACAGTTCTATTATTATTACTTTTTAATATAACTTAATTATTCTATGATGTGCTACTTAGTCTCTTTAATTTATCTTAGATATGTAGGCGGGCAATAAAAAATTGTCCCCTTGGGATGATCTTTCTATTTTATCATCCAAAATACAATATGCTTGCTGATTGAATGATTATGCTAGATGATATTATTATGCATTTTTAGATTTTCTATGCCTAACTAATTGCCTCCACAATCCCTTTACCTTAGACTAGTTTTATTACATCTAGATGACAAAGTTAGAATTAGTTGATTCTTGAGCAATAGGACTTGCTAAAACTTATTGTCACTAGCATCATACTTTTCTGCACTAAAGTAACAAGCTGAGATTTTTGGGAAAAATTCGGCATCCCTAGAAAACGGCCCCTAAATTACACGGGTGGCCCCCTAACATATCTGGGACCGCCGGTATTTAAGGGACCACCTTCAGGAGGGAATCAAAATTTCACTGTTTCCTCTTTCTGCAATTTGACCCTTCAATCCCTAGCCTCAGTTGTCATTTCCTGTTTAGATACACACTCTCTCACCCCTTCTTCCATACAACTACCATGCTTTTCTATATTCTCTTCCTCATCCAAATATTTAAACCACTTAACACCTTCATCAATTACCACCTTCCTCCTTTTACTTGATCTAAATTCTCCAATCAAATGAGCTCCTCAAACCCTCCTCTAAACTTCTCAAGAAAACCCAGAATCAACACCTCAATCATCAACACCTTCTCAAAACCCTTCACCTCCATCACCACCAAGAAACAACCCTCAACCTTCTCCATCATCTTTCCTCAATGAGGCACAAATGGAAAATCGACTATAACACATCTCTCAACTTCTAGAAACAAACCTCTAACGCGCAACTAATTGCTACTCTTAATACCACCAACCACCTCAACTACTTCTCATGGGTCATCCTGTTTACTTCAACACATTTGACTATCATGGGGTTAATTGTCTTTGTTGTTTTCACAACCAAAATCTCATCTTTTCTCTTAGGGATGAGATGAACTTAATGTTTGCTCACATTGAGTATCTTCTTACTTCCGCCATTGCCTCACCCTCTCCACCTCATCCTTAAAACATCTTCAAACTTTCCAAATAATGTTTTAACCAACTTCTTGTTCCAAGCCACAATCTATGACTCAAGAATCATCTAGTATTTATGAAGTATTAAGACTATTAGGGTAGCAATGTTTAATCTTAGTATATCTATGTATTGTAAGAAATTCATATTATCATGCACAAGTTTACCTTAGGTATGAAGTTGTTTTGTTATGCATGTATGAATTTTATCTATGATGAATGAATGGTCTTTTATTATTATGAGGAATGTGTATGCATTATGGATTATATGGCTATTTCTTTTCTATCTCTAAATAGCCATGTATATATATTTGTCGTAATCATTGCTACACGTTAGAAATGTTCTCTTGCACTTGTATTTCTAACTTGATTTTGTAGCAAAATATCATAAGATCGATCCCTTGGTGCCCCAAACGAGGGGGAGTAAACATCAAGGGGGAGTCTTAGCTTCATCGACTTCTTTCTCTCTACATCTTGATAATTAACCTTTTTGGATTCGACAAAAAGGGGGGAGAAATGGATTAAAACTCATTAATAACTTGAAAATTTTATGTTTATACAAAATGAGTTTATATTTTTTCATCATCAAAAAGAGGGAGATTGTTAATGCAAATAATGCTTAAAAACTTTATTTATATTTTTCGATTCCTGTATGTTTTGAAGATGACAAAATGTAAAAACATTCACGATAAAAATAAACATTTACATGTTATTAATCGTAAAATTCCATTTTGACATAAATCACTTAAGGTATGGATAAACAAATCATTAAACATAATTAGTGATCAAGTAAATAACTTTTTTCCTAATCCATCACATTTTTACAAAACTATATTTTTACAAAATTACACAAAATAGTTTTGTTAAATAAAGATAATGTTTTATTTAAAAACATAAATTTGAATTTAGATTTTCCCCCCAAAACTGAATACAACTCACCAAGATAATCCTTCCTCACAAAAAGACAAAAATCAGAGCGTCAGTCTAGGGGCGGCCCCTTAAGTGGCTAGGCAGCCCCCAGATATATCTGGGACCGTCGGGACCGCCACCAGCTGACCATTGGGAATTCCTGGCTATAAATACTACACTATTCTTAGCAGAAAAACAGATCTCTTAGCATGATTTTTTTCAGTCTTCT
The DNA here is from genome assembly GCA_026074375.1 of Tanacetum coccineum. NCBI lineage: Eukaryota > Viridiplantae > Streptophyta > Magnoliopsida > Asterales > Asteraceae > Tanacetum > Tanacetum coccineum. The sequence goes on along the minus strand of BQNB010149730.1, from coordinate 292 downwards.
TTCTCTCTCTAAACCTTCTTTCTCTCACTAAATATCTTGATCACTAACATAGTTTAATCTTTTTTCAAGTGATCAAATCTCATCTTCTATCTTCCTCCTTCTTCTATCAAGTACAAGAGAAGAACACTCGTATTCGCTAAGAAACGAAGGTTATAAATGTGGTATATCCTATATCATAACACGGGGTCGATTCTTGGATTTGGCTAGTTTCTAGAGAGAGAAACACTAGAGAGAATATTCTAGAGAGAGAAAATGTGTTTCTTTGTAAATGGAAAATAATGACTAGCTTTCC
>BQNB010149729.1:0-16132 GCA_026074375.1 Tanacetum coccineum | reverse complement strand
TATTGCTACAGGTGCCTTGTCAAAGGCTATCCCTAGTCCGAGGTTCCAGCATAGGTTGAATTTGTTGAGTATCGGTATAGGCTAATATAGTACTAAGGTGGAAATTATTCTTCCAACCTGTTTGTTCTTCCCCTCATCTCTATAAAAAGAGGTGAGGGGGAGGGGTTTGTACTTCATTCTTTTCTTACTCAATAAACATGTAATATTGAGGGTTATATTCTTGTGCATCTTTTCCTTCTTTTCTGTCATACATAATCTGCTGGGGTGTGTTCGTCTTCAAGATCGGATTTTTTCCGCACTAGTAACCAGGTTGTAGGGTGATCGAATCCTACATGTATGGTAAAGCTGTGAGTAACTGCAAGAAGGAGCAATGCATGTCGTAGTTAAATAAATGCTAAGTTGTTGAAGATGTTTGTAATTGTGGTTTAATTTCCCTCTATGGTTATGTGTAAAAGACATAAGAGTACGTTTACTTTCCTGGTGATTTATCATATGTGTCAAAGATGTTTATGATTATGTCTAGTTAAATTTCCGTCAATCCAGTTTTTGGTGATGAATTCTACAGGTGTTTTGAAGCAATAAAAGAACTGATATCAACATGTTTACATGTAAAATGATACTAATAGTTTCTTAAATTTGTTACGTTTACCAAATTTACAAGTTACATAGTGTTTTACTCAGTGGCGGAACTAGAAATTTGAATAGTGGGAGGCAAAAATTTTTTTTTAGCAATAGCAACGAAATAAAAAAAGGACGAACTATTCAATTTTTAGCAAAAATAAACTACTATTTGGAAGTGGGAAAAAGAGAAGTTAAAAAATAAGAAAATGTGAAAATATTTAGTCAATGTTCACATATTTCAAGACACTTTATATAACATACTCTTTTGTTTTAACTTATTCATCTCAAACTTATGTCATCTTCTTCACCAAGCTATTTCTTTCTTCTTTTTCTCCAACCAACTTCCAATGGAGGGCACTTTCAGTTTCTAGTGGAGGGCACACAAATTAAGTACAAAAATTAACCTTACAAAATGTGATTATTAAAGAAACTATGGGGGGCAGTTGCACCCTCTCTTCTCTACATGCGTCCGCCCCTGGTTTTACTAATACCATGGACATACGCAAGCTAAGTAGAAAAATCGATACAACAGCTTATCATACTACTAATCCATACAGCAAGACTTCTATGCTGAGATAATTCAATTTTTATTCATCAGAACATCAAATCAGCATTATCTTTTTTCAGTACATGACCATAATGCTTTTACCAACAAAGGAAATCAGCGTTATCATAATTTTGATACTTACTGACCAGTGTCATCATTAAACATCCCGGACACAACATATATGCAAACTATGGGGGAATATCCAATGATTAGTCGGCTCGCAATGCCGAGTCGGAAACACATGTATACCAACAAAAAACATGTGAAAGCCATGTGTCAATGAATTAGACATACTTTTTGTAACACCCCCCAAAGCCGAAAGCAGGTTCACCTAAGGGGTGTTTGTCTAAGCTTATTTGACGAGCTTATTGAAAATTTGATAGGCTAAGTTGAGCTTATGAGCTTATCAAATTTTCAATAAGCTCATATAGGGGTGTTTGTTTCGGCTTATGGATTATTTGGTTTTGGCCTTATGTTTCATAAGCTTTATATGAAATAATAAACTTATATAAGCCGAAAAGTGTCAAAATAAGCCACAAAAAGTAAGCTTATGAAACATAAGCCAAAAACCAAATAAGTCATAAGCCTGATATATAAGCCGCAACAAACACCCCTTTGACAAACACCCTCCTAAAAACCATGGGGAATGGTACTAGTAGCCACTACCTTAGACTCATAAGAAGCTCAAATGACTTATCTGATACCGATGTGGGACGGGTTGTTACATTTTTAGGTATATATCATAACTTGATCGATTTTAGTTTGTATAATTCATTGATTCATGTGTGAAAGACTTTTAGCTTAAGTACCTGTTTACTTCGTCTCGAACATGTACTTTACACTATTGATGTAGATGTTGTTGCAAATTTGTCGTTAGATTTATTAAGTTCTCGTATTTGTTAGGTAGAAGATGTATGTACTAAATCTGTTTCGATTATGAAGTGTGTGTTGGTTAGAGGAAAGAGGTTGAGTTCCTCGTTTAAGTTACAAGTAGGTCTTTCCAAATGAATGGTATTGGATTTTGTAGTATCAATATTCTTCTACTTGTAAAGACAAAATTAGTTATGGTTCGTTACTGCATTTGTATATAAATATGAAGTGCCAAAATTAGCTTCAAGTTTCTGGTTAGTCCCTTTGTCCTTGAATTGGGAACTGTATATCTTTTCTGGAATGGGAAATGATTCCCTATAAGAACTTTGAAATTGTAAGAAAGCTTTTAATCGAGTTCAAATAACCTGACCACCATCTCTGCGTGTTGTTAGATCTTGGAATTTGTGCATGATGGTGACAAAAGTGTGGCGGAATTAATGGATATTGGGAGACAGCTTTTAGGAAGGTACATTGTAATATAATCCGTATTATCGTTTACATACAGAGAAGTGCGCGATGAGAGCGAGTCGCGTTCCTATACTCCGCTTGATGGCTATAAGTTTACATATTTAACAGTGAGCTGAATGTTAGTACATAAATCTTACATATTTTTCTTAATTAACAGGAGACAAGTTCTTCCAACTGTCCCACACCTTTTAGATTCCGTGCAGGTAACTTAATTTGCATTTGATCTCAATGTTTCTTGATAATTCAACCTTGAAAATATAGGATTTAACAGGACCATCTTATTGAATTATCTTCAGGTTGAGGGAACCTTTCCCGATGGTACAAAGTTAATTACCGTACATGATCCAGTATCAAGTGAAAATGGAAATTTGGAGCTAGCATTACACGGCTCGTTCCTTCCAAGTAAGAAATATAAGCTTTCATCATTAAAGTTTGTTGGAGTTTCTTATTTTATCTTTGAGTGCGCTAGTTGGAGTTTGTTGCTTCTGCAATTCCGTCACTTTAAAAGTTTCCAATCATAGAAGGTGATAAGATTCCTGGTGAACTAATCCTTAAAAATGGGCATATATTGCTTAATTCAGGAAGGGAAGCTGTAATCCTTAAAGTAACTAACGAAGGAGATAGACCAATACAGGTGTTTTCCTTTTTACATTTTCCGAGTTTTTTCATACAGTCTTCACTACTTCAAAAGTAGACTGATATTAAGGCACGTTTGTTTGCTAAACTGAACGAAATTTTCAGGTTGGCAGCCATTATCATTTTATTGAGGTCAATCCATGTTTGATTTTTGATCGTAGAAAAGCATATGGCATGAGGTTAAATATGCCGGCAGGAACCGCCACCAGATTTGAGGTCGGATATCGAATCTTACCTCCTTTTGTCATGTATTCCGAAATATAATTTTAGTCTGAATCGGATATTTCTAGCCAGGGGATGCAAAATCTTTCACTCTTGTAAGAATTGGCGGTAATCAAGTTATAAGAGGGGGTAATGCAATTGCGGACAACTTTGTCAACGATGCAAATGTCAAAACAGTGATGGAATCTGTACACGCTAGAGGATTCGGCAATTCAATAGTACCAGGTTCGGAAATCAAAGGATCATATTCCGATTTCTTTACTGTTGCATAATGATATGTCTAATAGATGGTTGTCGTTTGATTTCAATCATGATATTATTGTAGACGGATCTCCACTGGCTTATAGAATTACATCGAGCTTATGCTAATAACTACGTCCCTGTGGAGACAAAATTCGTCTTGTGATACCCGATTTTTAGATATCGAGAGAAGGTCGAAAAAGATTTCGCTGTTTCATGGTGACGATGTGTATTGTTGGAGGAAAAGTTATAAGAGATGAATCGGGCTCGCGAGCTTCAGGTACTCTGCTGGTCGGATGGACTGGATAACCGTTAATTAACAAAGCTTTGATAATTGATTAAACTGAATTTTCAAAGCAAAAGATATAGGTATCAAAGAGGTTGTAATATCTGCCATCGGGGAAAAAAATAGAAATCTGATGCCATGAACGGTGCTTTAGTAACATGATCATTGGGTTTGCACAGGAGTCATAAGCGGAGAAAGGGGGAAAAAAAAAAAAAAAGATAAAGTGACAGCTGGCGCCATATATTGTCATGTGCACTTCATTTGCCCTCAGTTGGCATACGAAGCAATAGCTAGTGGTAAGACGTGACGTAACTTTGTGTATTTACTCTATTCATAAGATCTCAACTTGATTTCCGATGCTTATTTGGTGTGTAGGTATCACGACAATGATAGGAGGTGGGACCGGACCTGCTGAAGGGACACGTGCAACTACTTGTACCCCTGGCTCTGTACATACCGAGGAATTTTGGATTCACTGGGAAAGTATACCTTCTTCATCCGTGCAGTTAACATGTATACAATCAGGGACGTTTTCCTCATAATATGAAAGGATGTTTACTATGCTTGTCTTTCAGGGAAATAGCGCTAAACCAGAAGGACTACATGAAATAATCAGGGCTGGCGCAATGGGGCTGAAGCTCCATGAGAATTGGGGAACCATTCCTGCCGTTATAGATAATTGTTTGACTGTTGCAGAGCAATATGACATTCAGGTCGCTTTTTCTTAGAGGGAACATAAATATGACCGGTTTTGGTCTTTGCAGGTAGGAAAGTTGGCGGATCTCGTCATTTGGAAGCCATCGTTCTTTGGAGCAAAACCATAAATGGTGATTAAAGGAGGTGATATTGCATATGCGAACATGGGGGGATCCAAATGCAAGCATCCCTACTCCTCAACCGGTAATACGAATTTAAGATTTATTTAAAGTGATTTTCAGTGTCAATTAAGAAACTTCTTACTTATAACAGGTTATAATGAGGCCCATGTTTGGAGCATTCGGCAAGGCTGGAAGCGCCAACTCCATTGCTTTCGTCAGTAAGGTATGGACATATATCATTCTCTACACACACATTCACACAAATACATGTGCACGCGAACACACTGAGACCCGTTACTTTGAGTGTTTGTTATGTGGGGTTGTGGGAGGATGGAGGAGTTATTCGACTATGAACTTGTACTAGAATTTAGAGGTGAACAAACGGGCGTTTTGGGTAACTGTCAACATGGGTCCGAGTCAAAACGGGTCAGGTCGACCCAACACAGATCGCAAACATTATTTTAGTTTATTAATGATTAATGTGTATATGATCTATAAGAACCTTTTAAAATACTGATATAACTTCAACGGTGTGACCACCATTATCAGCCACAATGGATCGACTCTATAAATTCGATACGACTATATGCATATGATTTTTGTTCAGAAATTTGATTTAATAAATGACCAACAGGCGGCTATGGATAATGGACTGCAATATAAAGACCTTTTACGGACTCAACAAAGAAGTGACAAGTGTGAAAAACGTCAGAAAGCTCACTAAACTCGACATGAAACTTAACGATGCACTTCCAAACATCGAGGTTGAACCTGAGACATACGCGGTGACTGCAGACGGTGTGCATCTCACATGCGCTGCAGCTACAACTGTCCCCCTTTCTCGAAATTACTTCCTATTTTAGGCCATACAGTAACAACTCTTCTTTTCGTTACACAACATTTGCGGCCAACACACGTATTAGCAAATGTGGCCCATATGGCATTCATTTGAGTTACCCTTTTTTGCAACATTTGCAGCCAACAAATATTAGCATATGTGCTTCCTAATTTAGTAAGGGAAGCTCTTAAATAAGCTGTATCTTGCCATCAAACATTTTTTTTTGGGTGGTATAGGCTTATATTTTTACATTGTAATAGCTACTTAATAAGTTAAGGATTGTAATCTTCAGTCTCTTTTATTTCTTTATGAAAATACATGTATTCCTACATTGAGCCTTGTTATAAGTAGGGCTGGGCACGTTCCGAAAATCAGACCGAACCCTATCGAAAATCGATTTGGTCTAAAAGTCCGGACCGAGGACTAAACCGAAATGTTAGGTCCATGTCAGGGTCAGTCCGGTCTGGTCCAACCCGGTCCATCAAAGCATAATAGTCGGTTGTGCGTACGAGAACCGAAAATGACGAAAGGATGGACCGAGGACCAAACCGAAATATGTTCGGTCTGGTCCAGTTTGGTATGGTTTCTCGATCCGATCAGATCCGCGATCTATAATGCACGGCCTTTGTTAAAAGTTCGGACCGAAGACTGAACCGAAATGTTCGGTCCAAGTCCGGGTTAGTCCGGTCCGGTTCGGCTCGGTTCAACAAATCATGATAGTTGGTTGTGCATTGACTTGACTCGACCGAGGACCGAAAATGAGAAACATAGTGTTCGGTTCGGTTTAGTCTGATTTCTCAGTTCGGTCCGGTTCGTGATCCATATTGCTCAGCCTAGTTAAAAGACAATGCTATGTGCACGTCTAAAACATTTTTATTAATTGACCCATGCCAAAGTTTATGACTATGCAATCTTTAATAGCTATTCTATTCTAATATAACATAAAAAATATTCTATAATTAAAGTGTGAAGAATACTTATTTGTTGACTAGCTTTATTCTATAATTAAAGTGTGAAGAATACTTATTTGTTCAAGTGACATATTAAAGAGAAGTGGTCAAGATTTCATGACTTTTTAGATGATGCTCAAGTGACATATGAAAGAAGTTGTCAAGGTTTCTTGACTTTCTAAGTGATGTTAACTATATTTAAAATACTTCTTATCTACTTTATAAGGAAAATAAAACAAAAATTATCTGTATTTAACTTTCTCATCACATATTTTTACACCGTGTTCTTAAGAAAAAATTAGAATGCAAAATAAAGAAAGAAAATAAAAAGTAAAAGAAATGATAGTAAATTTAAGAAAGTTGAAAAAAAGTTGTGTGTTCTTAAATGTAAAAAGAAAAAAGAAAGTGAAATTATATTGTAATTTTTTTTATCTTGTTGATTTTATAAAATTACTATTATATCTTTAAAAACAAATAAAGAATCAAATTAAAATCAATGGTACTTTTGTCATTTACTTAATGATTGTACTTGTGTACTTAACTTTAATCCCAAATGTGGGATGAAAATATTCACAAGAAAATCCTTCAACTTTCATCCTTTTTACCTTTCACTTTCATCTTTAGAAAACTCAAGAACATGATAATTCTTAGGTTTCTTTCATTTTTCTTCTTTTTTTCTCAAAACCAAACGTAAGAACACAGTGTGAAGAAGAAAAAAAATAACTCTACAATTAGCTACAACTCCTTCCGTTCCAAAGGATCAACTTTGATCTTAATTTTTTTTGTATAAGGTTGTAAAAATCATGAATCGTTACCTGAGCGGTCGACCACCTTGTAGCTTGTAATCGGTCTAGGTGGGATTAACCGGCGATTAATCGGATTGGCATTTCTGGCAAAATTATAAAGTTTTGTGTATTTCTAGCGAGTTTTAGGTATTATTGACAAGATTTTTTTCTAAAGAACAACTTACAATAGATTTAAACAGTTACTAAGTTATCAAATCAAGTTTACAGTGATTTTCGGTACTTCCGGTAAGATTAAAATGTTTCCGACAAGTTTGACCACTGTTGATCGCCGTTGACCATGGTTGACCTATTTGTTTGACCCAGTTACATAAATCGGCAAGGTCGGTGGCCTTGTAACGCTTAGGCGGCGATTAATCGGCCTTGTAGATATTTTTTTGCAACACTATTACTTGAAGAAAATTATACCAATGAAAATACACTTAAAACCCAATCTAATTATATATTTTGCATCATGTATTATATAACAGACAAAAATAGTTAAGGTGAAAGTTGAATAAATTTGACTTTGAAAAAACAAACTGAACACTTATTTTGGGACAAATGTAGTATCAAATAATCTAATGGTAAAGTGTTTTGTTTTTTGACAAGAGGGTCGGTAATTAGTTAAATGTGTATATTTGGCGGTGGCCATAAAAGAGTCGGAAACGTCTCGAGATTAACCCGATAAAGTCACGTAAAGTACTCACAATCTACAAGTAACCTAAACGTTAGTGGTGATGTTAAGGGTACCTCCTAGTAGTTAATCCCCCTCCCCTCCTCTTCAAGCCACTTTTACCTGTATGTGGACATTAAAGATAGGGTTTAATCGTTTTCTAGTTTCGTGTGTTTTATCTTTTAATACTTTTGACATATCAAACTTTATATTTTTTGTTTTGTACTTACAAATATGTAGTTTTATAATAAAAACTAAATTATAAAAATATATAAAAAATTAAAAAATTAAAAAAAAGTAAAAAATGAGGAGTGTCAGAATCCTCATAAAAGGGGTATGTATAACCTTGGCCAAACATTAATGTACTACATCCGTCCTAATTTTATTGTTCATCTTTCATTTTGGGTTTGTCCAAAATTAATTGCCCACTACTTTATATAGGTTGAAATTGCTCATGTTTACTATATTACCCTTAATTATAATTTCTATATACAGAACTATATGAATACATTAAATAATTGTCAAAGGGTTAAAATGTATTTTTCTTACTTTGTAAAATTAAAAGTAGTAATAAATGTATTTTTCTTAAACTGTATATTTCTTGTCTTGTGACAATAATTTTGGGACGTCGATAATATTAGTTATTGTACAATTGTTTTGTTAAAAGAAAAAGCTATTGTATAATTCCAAATTAATTGCCAACTTTTAAATAGATAAGAAATTTAGATTAAGTTTATTGAGGTGAGATCCCTCTAGAACAAATACTAGTCAAAGAACAAAACAAGTAATCTTGGCCCTTGATTTCATCTCCATCAAATGGCTAATATTAAAACCCCTATCATATATAAAGTTAAAAAAAACCACCGAACTCTCATTTATTTCATCTTTTCTCTCTCTTAAAAAAAACACACACCCCGACTAGAAAAATCCACCTCGCTGGAAAACATAACAACCACCGCCGGACTTGATTCAATAACTCTAAATCACCGAAAAATCATCATCCATCACATTAAATCGCCGTGAAACTCCGTCAATCACCAAACTTCATATAAAACCGCCGTCGATCATCAGAAAATATAAATAAATCATCGTAAATCACCACCGATTGCCCAAAAATGGATGAAAATCATTTAATGGATGTTATAGAAGTGTATAAACAGATCAATCCGAACAAAAAGATTATTGAACAAGAGAATGAGCTTGAATCAGATGGAGATGATGATCTACCAGAAGTTGCAGATCCAGATAGTGTTGCACAAGAAATTAGAGATAAAAATCGCATGTGATTATACTTTTTTAGTGTTTTGTTATGAACATAGGGAAATCACATGTGATTTTGTTGTTGTATTTTTTGTTATCATATAACCTCAATCACATGTGATTTGATACTTGTTATTATAGAGTTCACATATGATTTGTCCTTGTAGTTGTATACTAATTCAAATAATAATATTTTGATATAAAAAAGGACAAATCACATGTGATTTTAGAGTTGTATTGTTGTGTGATGAAAAAAAATCACAATCACATGTTATTCAATTATACAACATGTGATTCTTCTAAAATCACATGTGATTTTGCGTGTTATAACATTTTGTTATAAGAAATTTGTTATAGATTGAACCAAAATAGCATAGGTTTTAATTTATGAAGGAGTAAATCACATGTGATTCAGTGGTCATATTATCATGAATCTCATGTGATTCTGTTTTTAGATATACAGCAAGGCCGTCTCATAGTTTTCGGTGGCCCTAGGCGATAGCAACAAAGAGGCCATATTGCACTTGTAAACTAAAGTGAAATTGTATATAACCTTAACTTATTATGACTTATATATATGTAATGTTATACGTAATTATATGCAAAACTGATAAAAATATAGCCCTTTTTAAGAGGAGGCCTTGTGCGACGGCACCTATTGCACACCCCTCCGAGACCCATTATACAGGTTGTATGAAAACACTAGAGCAACTTTATATGAGGATAATAAAACACCTAGTGAATCATATTTCAAATTCATATTCAGCTCAAAGAAGATAATGTAGATGCAGTTGCTAGGTAAATCACGTGTGATTTCTGTAAATCACATGTGATTTGTAAGAATCACATGTGATTTGTATGAATCACATGTGATTTGTACATAAAACAAATCTGAAAATTAGTTCTTTATTTTCTATGTTGATATATGGTACTATGTGTTGTATTTGCAGAACCTGAAGAAATTGTATGTAAAAATACGTCACGGGCTCAAGAAAAATATGGTGTGAAAGGAAGACGATGAAAGAATAGAAGAATAATCACTTGAAGTTATACTGGAGCCGAAAAAGAAACGTCAACATTGATATGTGTTTGAAAAAAAACTTGTTCGTTAAATTCAAAGGAAAAGAGAAAATATGACATTGATATGTGTTTGAAAACTTTTGTTTTAAATTTACTTTTCATATTTCTTTACAATTTCTTTAAGTTATTTTACACATTGTTAAATGAATATATAGAATGCACTTTTACTTGAATACATTGAATTATCTTGTTATTGAATGCTACATTCTTTGTTATTTATATTATGTTTATATTTAAGACAAAACGCAATTCTCAAAATTCATAAAAAATGTACAGAATACAAACCATGTGATGTGTAATAAACATATTATAAACTCAAGTATAAAAGTATTGCATAACACATGTGATTCATGCGTGAATCACATGTGATTCATGCGTGAATCATATGTGATTTACCTCAACAACATTTATATTACCTGTATGAATAAGTAAGAAACTAAAATAGTTATAATAAGAGACTTGTTCCATTGAATACATTTTTGGTTCAACTTTTTGTAATTACTCTGTAGTCAATTAAAATAAGACAGATTTAACTGTTAAATAAAACTTAGTACAAATTTAATGTGATTTGTACAAATCACATGTGATTTTGTACACACCAAACTATAAGCCTATAAAAAAATAGTACACACCACTACACTAATAGACCCAATATCAAATGACCATCAGTAGTAGCAACAAACACTGAATTTCCGGTAACGTCATGTTCACCACTATATTTTCCGTCATTTGCTTGCATAACCTTTTGTGTCCTGCACCTAAAGGAAAATTACCTCCACGCCTAGGCCCATGAATTTGTTCTTTTTGTGCTTGATTAAGTATAGACGCTTCCCATGCTGTACGACAATCTTCTTCCTCCTCGGGTCCAATTAGTTCAACAATACCGCTATCTAACATGTCTTGAAATGAATGACTTCCTCCTTTTAAAAGTCTAAATTTGTGTAAATTTTGAACAACTAAAAGTGGACGCAAAACCCTTCCAGCATCAAAAAAGATGCGCACTTCTTTATTCTTGGTATCTTCTTTAATTTCCACCTGAGACAGATTTTAAAAAAGCTATAATTTTATATATTAATGACAAAATAAGCTGAATGGATAAAAAAATGTTGTTGGAAGTCGTAAAAAAGTTATCAACATTGGTAGCTTTGGGCCATTTCGAAAAAGGAGATTCAGGCATTATTTGGAGATAGAAGTAGCAGTTTTATCAACTTGTTTACTATTCATGGGTCAATTTAAAAAATATTGCTAACTGAATGTAGTGGTGACCGCAGAGGACACCGTCACTCACGCCAACCATTTTCTCTCTCTTAGACCACACAGTGACCAAACACATGTAGTGGTGACCGCAGAGGACACCGAACAATTTTTTTTTTAAAACATTACATTAATAATTAAACATTTTACAAATTAAAATACGGAAATAAAAATACACGGAAGAAAAGACGGAAAAAAATTACGGAAATAAAAAACATGAACTTGACGGAATTTAAAAATACAACACATATACGTTTTAAAACATATAGTTCGAATAGTATCCGTTGGAATAGTAGTTGTTTGATTTCAAATTTGAAAATTACATTACGGAATTGAAAAAATACATTACGAAATTAAAAAATTTACATTACGAAATTGAAAATTACATTACGGAATTGAATAACAATAATGTTAAGCTAATGAAACCGTATCCTTACGGAAAACCTCAACCACATTTCTTTTTGTAATGTTAAGGTAATGCTTTGATGGTTTAGGAGTAAAAACTGAGACATTGGCAAGTATCATAGCAGCTCCTACTGTAATATCCTTTTCATAACTACTCACATCAAGGACTTTGTAGTGTATTGTTCCAGGTACTGTACCTGATAGATCTTTCAGAGTCACATTTAAATCTCCAAGAGCATTCGGAGAACAAGAACTTCAACTATTGCAACAACTTGTATCAAGTGTTTCCCTTTTTAAGAAAGTTTGTCGATGGTCTCCCAAACATCCATTACAGTGCACCAAAAAGCATTCACAAGTTAATGGCCTAACCCACGCCCCATTGTTAAAATTAGCATCCTCACCCACATCCTCAACAACTTTCTGCATATATTCTTGTGTCAATATTAAAGCCTCATCCGGATCAAGAATAAATACATTTTCTTTAAACAGCTTGGCTCGCTGAACAAGACCTGCAAGACCGGGTATTATCCTAACTGGGTTTGGGATTGAGGAAGATGGTTCAACACATATGCTATTAGAGAGCTAAACAACACCCGTAGGACCGGGTATTATGGTAACTGGATTTGGGGTGTATGGAGATGGTTCAACATGTGCGCTACTAGACAAACGCATAACATGTGTTAAATGAAGATCAGAAGCGTCTATATCAAGAGCAGTAATTGCCCATGATCATTCGTTAGTGAGATGAAAAAAATCCATCTGGATAGTTGGATAAGAAGTTGTGTGATATAATAAGGAGATGGTGGAGGTATTTATAACGAAAAACTAGCCGTTAGAATTCAAAATTGGAAAATATAATAACGGAATTTAAAATACAATACTTTATTTAAAACATTAAATTAAAAACAACATTACTCTAAAATAGTAATCTTGTTTTATTACATCTGATTGACTCGTAATCTGAATCCATTTCTCATCATTCCAAATACATAAAGGTATTCATCATCATCATCAGCTTGTTTTGGCTAATCTTCTCCTCCGCGCCTTTTATCCATTGTTTGTTTATTCTAGTGTTTTCTCTAAGCTTCTTCATCTAGATGTAGTTATGTAAACTCTTTCGCATAATGGTTTACATACACCAATCTCATGTGACTGTGATACGAACCCACACTATATGGGTTTCTGAGCGGTGGTTGTATTTTTCATGTATCCAAGCTAACTTAGCATTCATTTGTTTTTCTAGTTTTGCCGCCTTTCTGTACATAGAAAGATTTAGCTCGTAATCTTTATCAGAACCTTCTTTTAAGAAAGTGTCGATCAAAGCACGACTCTCTGTGGAATGTGATTACATTCTCGTAGCTTTTCTAAGTTCTTCTTTTTTTTGTACATGTAATTTATCAAATTGCAAGCTTAAAATCCATAATCGGCTTTCTGATGAACCATAATTCGTTCATTTGTTTTGAACCAAAGCTTGATTCATCGTCACGATGGGTATCGCACCAAGCCATTTACAAAAGATAATGAAAGTGATAAAATGTATGTTTTGTGATTAAAAATGGTATAAACAAAAAAGCTGAGATTTTATATGAATGGGATGGGGGGGATTGTTTATTTTTTTTAAAAGAATGACAAAATAAGCTGAATTGATAAAAAAATGTTGCTGGAAGTCGTAAAAAAGTTATCAACATTGGTAGCTGTGAGGCTGTGAGGCATTTCAGAAAGGAGATTGAGGCATTATTTGGAGATAGAAGTAGCAATTTTATCAACTTGTTTACTTATTCATGGGTCAATTTAAAAAAAATATTGCTCACATTCCTAATAGGTCCAACAACAAAAAATTGTTTCAAAGGGATGGGTCAAAGGGGTTAAAAGTTGCCTAAAGTGTATTTTTACTATTTACGTATCATATCAAATTATGCTACTATTGTAAATAACTAAATACACAGTTTTGAATCAAATTTAACACATAATCTATATATAGCAAACTGGCAAAAAATATGTGAGTCACGAATCCAACCCAACTCATTTAGACCCACTCTAAAAACATATAGTATCAAAGTTTGAACCTGAAATCGTTGACCTATTATTACCCTACCCATTATACCACCTCTTCTTGGTGCAGTGCAGCTTGAACATGTTTTCACCTGTTACCCGACTAGCCCGACCCGCCTATTTTGGCACCTCTATTTGGTTCAATGCAAGTAGTATGAAATCTAAAAGCCAGAAAACCATAAGACTTACCATCTGAGGCACTTCTTTCTACGCCTCTTACGCCCAAACTCAGCCACAAATAAAGCAGATTCTTTGCAACTTCCCACTCAATCACCATCAACAAAAATCTTATCCATTCCGCTGAGTGGAATTTTGGTATCATTAACTAATGTTTGCATTCCACAGGCTAGAAGTACATCAGAAAGTCTTTCGCGTATAGTTGTTGACACAAGAGCGGTACCAGCTAAATTTTTTATCAGCCCAAAATTTTCACCATTCAGTGTAGAGATATAACATATCTTTCCTCAGTGAGAAGGGTGCCTGCACCCATCATGTAAAAAATTATAACAGTTAGTAAGTATACAAAGTCTGCTGAATCTATGTAAGAGACAAAAGGTAAATAGGTACAATATGACTAAAAAAATTGCAAAGCTACAGTACGACAATATGATAATAATACAAAAATAATATAGTCATACTTGATCTTTCCGTAAAACTTTTCCCCATTTATGTAAATTTTGAAGTAAACCTTATATAAAGAAAATAAAAACCTTAGATGCTCATAAAAGGTACTACCAGCTTAAATTTGCATAGACGCCAAACGTGTTTATGCGTTTTTTTCTCATTATACGTTCATGCGGCAAATGTCAATACTAACGTTTAATAGAACCAAGTGTCGCATACAACATATAGAGAACAGAAGCTTGCTTCAAAGCTATAAACAGATATACAAGAAACCAAAAGGTGGAAACCACTTCCAATGTATACTTATTCTGTAATTGCCATATTGCATTTTTTTATATTATCAAATAAGATGCAAGGAAAATCATTAACAATGACCATGAATATATTATGATGATACAACAATGTAGTCATACTTTGATCTTTCCCTGAAACGTCCCCTTATTGACGTAAAGTATTAACTAACTTCATACACAAGCTTAAATCAAAGGGAAGTGATATGCGCACCACAAAAAATGATGTGCACAAAATGGAAAACCATTTTTGAAGAAAGCAAATATGCTAAACAAAGTTGCCTTTCAAAAAGAAAAAAAAGATGTGCTAAACAAAGAATTGTTGTTATAATAGGGGCAAAAGTTGCTTTTACATAGAACAAACTAAAGTTTGCAAACAAGTACCATGACATAAATTGGCTTCAGGGTACTGAGCAAAAAAGCAAAAAGGTAAGAGGTTTTTAAATGACTAAAACTAATAAACGAGAAGGACCTATTATGATGTTATCAACCATCTATTTCTAGAGATTACCAAGTTTCAGCAAAAGCATTTGTTATTCTTATTAACAAAGCTTAGTATAAAATACGAGGTCATTTAAACGAAACAGGTCAGATTAGCAAAGGGCATAAAATCAAGCAACTACTTGAACTCCAAAAAAATGTCAAGTAGCAAAACCCGCGTGTTGTCAACTGAATCACATGTGTCCATCATATTAACCTCCTTTGTACTTTTTGAACTTTAAAAACACCCATTCATAAATAAAAACTTTTTAAATCACGTGTGATTATCACAGTCACATTTCATCAAACACATGGTCTGCATCAACAATCATAACAACAACAATCACAACAATGATAAACACAAATACAACAACCTACCAACATAAGCAACAATAAGCAACAAAAACCTAAAAAAAACCTTAAAAGCAACAAATAATAAACAAAATAAGCAACATCTACAGAGAATATCCAAAATAAGCAACAAAACCTAAATAAGCACCAAAATAACCAACGAATCACCTTTAGATATTTGATATTTCATCTCGTTAGTCCATTCTATATCGTTAATTTTGATCAATTTGGCATGAATAGATGTTAGGGTTTCGTTACGGTGGTTTGGGGGTGGTTTAGGATGGTTGGTGTGTAAAAATAGTGTGTGTGTGTGTGTGTAAGCTGGGAGTGATTATGAGAGTCAATTCAACCGACCCCTATCAATTGAGTAAGTGAGAGTGTA
>BQNB010149728.1:2799-16132 GCA_026074375.1 Tanacetum coccineum | reverse complement strand
TATTGCACATCAATGCCAACTCTTGAAAATGTTGACTATAGCTTTCCACATCAGTGCCCTTCACCTTTAAGTTTCATAATTCAATTTCCAGCTTCTTAATCTCGCCTCTCAGGCAGTATTTATCAGTCATCATCTTTTTCAATGCTTTCCATATCATTGAGTATGCAACATCATGGCCAATAGTCTTAACGTGGAAGTTCCACCACGTTAAAGCTTTTCCCTGGAGAGTACAAGTAGAGAACTTGATTTAACATGCGACTGTGCAGTTATTGATATGAAAGACAGATTCCATCTTTTCAAACCACTGAGTAAGACCAACAACTCCTTCAGTACCCATGAAATTCAGGGGTTGACATTTGCTGAAGTCACTGTAGTTGCACTCACGAGCAGCTCGCTCTGTTCTTCTGCTACAAGTTTCAGAATCATGGCTGTCATCGCCATTTCTGCTGGTTCTGTTTGCTTCAATTTCTGCCAATGCATCGGCAACTCCTCGGGCAATCAGTGCCTTAAGTTGAGCATCAGTCACATGTGTAGTGGTGGTGGTTGTGGCGGTTCTCTTTGGTGGTATTTTCTTTAAAATCACAAGAAATATAATATGCGTTAGATTTCAAACAATCATAAACGCGACATGACATATGCATAATAAATAAAATGATGACACAACACACAGTGAAATATACAACTAAAGTGAAATCAACAATGATGTAAATAAATCGACATTCATTCATAATAAATTCGATAATATACATGATAAGATAGATCTTGGTCACAAACGACCAGTACATGAGATACAAAATGAAAAATACAAACCTAAGGCAATGCTAGCTGGGGGTCACCTATAATACTTAGCATGCCATACAAGATAGCTAGATGATGAACAAAAGATCCATACAACCTACTAGCTGGGAGTAATCCTATAATATTTAGCAGGCTATACAGGATAGCTACAAATGGTACCACACTAACTACAACTACTAGTGTCCTCCAAAGTATCAACACGTGCTCCAGCCTCTAGTGCCTGGATACTCATGATGGCTCTAGTCGCGTGATCATCGGCGTCCTGACGCTGCCACTCGTGGTGATACGCCTGCGTCTCTAAAACCGTAATTCGTGCCTCCAAAGCTCTATTGTGAGCCTCAGACCTAGCCAAGGCCTGACGGGTCTCACTACTCTCTTGCTCGTAGGGAAGCCTCTCTCTCCTCAATATCTCAATCTTAGTTCTCACAGCAGCACGATCCTCCTGGGCCTCCTAATGTCATGAATAGAACTCCAAACTCTCTCTCCTATGAACATCTGCCTAGTAACTAACCCTCAAGTTAACTACCTCTGTGGCAGCCATAGTCCTCCTCTCTGTATCTCGGATACTGGCATCCACATTGTCCATAAAACTGTAATCGACCCTACGGGCCACAGTAGATCCCGGCTGTCTAGCAGTAGCAACAGAACTCTCCCCAACCTTAAACCTAGGTGTGGGAGCAGTAAGTAGTAGCCTCTTCCGAAGCGGCATGTCAACCTCGGTATGTCAGCTCTGCGGCTAGTGGATGGTGCAGGTAATGGTATAGGTAACAATGGTGGTGTCCCTGATGGAAGTAGTGAATGATAGGTGGATGGTGATGTAGCTCTCATCTGAGCCATGGTTGCTCTGGTATGTGGGGGTCGGATATGTGAGGGTAGAAAGGAAGGTGGTAATGGTATAGGTGATGGTGTGGCTCTCATCATGGCCGCTCTACAACCTAGCGGTGCTTGAGCATAGGTAGGACTGGTGGGTGGTGATGATAATATAGTGAGTGGAGACGGTGGTGGAGTAGGTAAGGCAAAAAGTCTAGCAACCTCTTCCTCGGAAGGAAATAGTATAGGTGTCTGGGTTCAGACAGACATCCTAGAAGTAGTATGGTATGCAGGTGGTGGTGGTGGTGTAGTCGCAGACTCATTGGTCTCAAACGGCTCTGTCTCCTTAGTGGAGGGGACATGATCAACAGTTAGAGGAGCAACAACAGTTGAGTCGGCAGGAGCTAGGTGCTCCTCCTCCTCCTCATCCTCCTCCTCCTCATCATCATCATCATCATCATCATCGTCATCAACGAATGACTCATCATCATTGTCTCCTCCGTTGGCAGGATAGTCGGCAGGATCCTCCTTATCCTCTCTGGATCGGAGTCAGCAATGTAGCCCGGTGATAGGGCTACAGGTGAGGCATCAGCATGTAGAGGCTGATCCTCGACTGGAATATCATCATCTGATGGAGCAAGATACTCTGGGTAATCTGGCTCTGGAACATACACTGGTACATGATCCTCCAGCTCCATAGGGTCAGGCACATACTCTGGAGAAGGTGGTTCCTGCTCTAATGCCTGTCGGACAGCCTCCTCGTAAGGATCCTCAGTCGGGATACTCCATGATCGTGCCTCAGAGGAAATGGAAGTATAGGCAACTGCAGACGATGCGCCGTATGATGACATCGATCTAAAAAAATCCCAAAGGCTGGAGCCTCGAGGGATTTAGGGAGTAGGCGCGCCTTAGGCGCGATTTTTAAAACATTGGGTATGGGAGCAGTAAGTAGTAGCCTCTTCCAAAGCGGCATGTCCTCCTCAGGAAGGTCATCTTTGCGGCTAATGGATGGTGCAGGTAATGGGAGAGTACAATGGTGGTGTCCCTGCTGGAAGTAGTGAATGATAGGTGGATGGTGCTGCAGCTCTCATCAGAGCCATGGCTTCTCTGGTATGTAGGGGTCGGATAGGTGATGGTAGAAAGGATGTTGGTAATGGTATATGTGATGGTGTGGCCCTCATTATGGCCACTCTACAACCTAGATGTGCTTGAGCATAGGTAGGACTGGTGGGTGGTGATGATAATAGAGTGAGTGGAGATGGTGGTGGAGTAGGTAAGGCAAGAAGTCTAGCAACCTCTTCCTCAGAAGGAAACGATATAGGTGTTTGGGTTCGGACATTCATCCTAGGAGTGGTACGGTATGCAGGTGGTTGTGGTGGTGTAGTCGCAGACTCAGCAGTCTCGAATAGCTCTGTCTCCTCAGCAGATGGGACATGATCAACAGCTGGAGAAGCAACACCAGTAGAGTCGGCAGAAGCTAGGTGATCCTCCTCTTCCTCATCCTCCTCAACATCATCATCATCGTCGTCATCATCAGATGACTCATCATCATCATCATCTCCTTCGTTGGCAGGATCCTTCTCATGATCCTCCTCATCCTCCTTTAGATTAGAGTCAGCAATGTAGCCCGGTGATAGGGATACAGGTGAGGCATCAGTAGGTAGAGGCTAATCCTCGACTAGAATATCATCATTTGATGGAGCAAGGTACTCTGGGTAATCTGGCTCCGGAAACGTACATTAGTACATGATCCACCAGCTCCATAAGGTTAGACACATACTCTAGAGTAGGTGGTGCCTGCTCCAATGCCTGTTGGGCAGCCTCCTCATAAGGATCCTCAGTCGGATACTCCATGATCGCGCCTCAGAGGAAACGGAAGTATAGGTAATTACAGACGATGCGCCGTCAGATGACATGACTAATCTGTAACAATAATATAAACTTACATAAGTATATTATATAAGACCAGTAGTAATATACATAATATAATATAAACACGTATATTAATCATGTAAGCATCTAGTTTAACCAACTAATGCAACCAAATAGTGTATCTATGTCCCGTGTAAAACTTTTGTATGATGCAATGTTTAAAAACGGTTATAGTTCAAGTAATAAAAACATTTGACCTGGTTCTCTATAACCTTGGCTCTAGATACCAGTCTGTAACACCCTCCAATTGGGTCACAGCGGAATATGGGTCTGAGAGTGTTACTTCATAGATCAATAGCACAAGATATGAGAACGACCACTAAATGAGTCGTTTAAAATGATACATTGGATTTAATTAAAGTTGTTTGTTACAAAAGCACAACGGCTTAACATGTTCACTTGTAAATGTAAAGATTTTAAAACATAACAAATATCTCTAAAATGTAATGTTTCTAAATCTTTATGCAATGACATCCAAATAACGACCACCAATGTATCCTTGTCTCATACCTTATTGACCTGAGAAAAACATGCTTTAAAACGTCAACATAAAGTTGGTGAATTTACAGGTTTAAGTAATGTATAAAGTAGGACCACAAGATTTCCAAGTGTAAGACATGTAACACACACAATATCTCAAAAGTAATTGTTCCGACGTGGTATACATTCTTTGTTTCGGTACCACCGAAACTAGTGAGCGCTACTCACCCGAACAGGGATGTCAATCCCAAATAGATCTATTCATAACATACGCACTTACAATCCAATAATTAACAGATCATGATTTATGGGCATAGTGGGTTATAGCTACTTAGGCAAACTCGTAATTTGTATAAAAGTGTACTTGCGTCCAATCATAAAACAATGCATGTTTCTCACCTTGAGAATTATAAATCATTGTAATTGTATAAAAATGGGGCTATGAACTCACCTCAGTGAATGATTTGATTATCTAAATCAAATAATGAAAATTGTCACGTATAGTCCAAATGCAACCTAATTAGATATAGGCCGTATGAGTACAACGTACTTGAATAACTATCACAACATATAATTCTATATAGTTACATCACCACCTAACATGTTTGCTTAACTTATATAATTAAACAATTTAAATTTGTACTTTGAGAAATGAATGTCCATGTACTTGTATTTGTAAAAATAGTATACTTGTCCAACAATTGATCATTTGTTAAAAATACTCGGTTTAATGTTTTTTTTATTATTTATATAATGCCATCGTATAAATAGTTCAATCGTCTTGTAATATAATATTTATATAGTTAAAAACATGTATAAATATTATATAAGTGATACCACATCGTTTTGTAAAGTTTTTATTAAAAACGAACCAACACTATTCATCTCAGGAAATAGTGCACAAGTATAAAAATAGTGCTTAAGGTTTTATAACTTTATATCTTTTTCGTTTTAACAACGTTTTATATGTTTTTTATGTTCACAGTTTCGTATTAAGAAGATTTATCAAAATATTATTTTTATGAAATCTTATGTCCATGTCTTCGTAATTAAAAGTTCTATCTAAGAAAAATATTTTCCACAAACTCACTGTTATGAACAGTAATATATTTTTATAAAATTACTTTAAAAAAATACTTTTTATCGTAAACTTGTAAACTTCATAACTCCTTCGTTATAATTCATATTTTCGAGTTCTTTATATGCTTACGATCCTCATAATATGTAGTAATTTAATAAAATATAAAATAAATATTATAATTTTGAATTTAAAACAGTAGGTTTTTATAAAATTTCATAAACTTGTTTTTATAAGTTTTTAACTTAAATAAATTACTACAAGTCCTCTAATTATGATTAATACACTAACTTGTGTATATTTATAATCCTCTAATATACGTCCAAGAATGTGTCCAAGAAAAATGTCCATCATATTTATTTATTTATATACACTTTATAAATAAATAATTAACCATAACTTAAACAATAATTATATAAATTATCCATTGCTTGTAAATACTTGAACAAAACATGTCTTTATGTTTTAAACATCACATTTACCATGAACAAGTATTTCTTGAGTTTACATAAACTTGTAATATTTTATAAACATGATAAAATATAACTAGGTGATGATTAACTACATAACAATTATATAAAACATGAAATTAATAATATGAAAAGTTTAGGGTTCTTAGAAGACCTTAACAAGATGGATGATGAAGAGAAATAAATTCTAAACCCTAACTTATCAAGAAAACTCAAGCTTCTAAAACAAGAAAACCCTAATTTCAATTATAGAAACCCTAGTTTTCTTCTTGATATTAAACCCTTATAATCACCCAACTAAGTTTCCAATACATCTTAGATATGCCTAACAATGAACCTTGAACACTTGTAATACTTGAGAAATCAAAAATATGAAATGTATAAAGGTGTGTAGTTTGAGCCGTGGCCTAGGGCGTAGAAAGGAAAGGGATTTTGTTTAGTTTGCTAGTTGGAATGATATGTGAATGAACTTGTAAATAGGAGGCCTTTTTATAGGTAAAATATCTAATCAAAACCACAAACCAATCCATGGTTTTAGATGGAGTGTGTGACCGGTTTGTAAGAGGGGAGTGGGAGGGGGGAGCTTGTAAGAATAGGTATGATAATGTGTAAGATAAGTTGGTAATATAAGAAGATAGCTTGAAAATCTTATTAACACATGTTAGTTTATAAAAGTCAAAAATAAATATCTTTGTGTTTCATATATATATACATCCGGCCTATATATGTATATGTACAAGTCTTTATATAATTTTTGAGTATTGGGTATAATTATGGGTATTTGGTTGAGTATAGATAGGTATTGGTGCTTCCGGGTATGTCTAAATGTATTTTATTGTGAAACGTAAACATTTTACGTAACCAATAAAAATAAAATATAAAAAGTTGATTATTACTTTCATAAAAATAATATAATGCTTGCTTGACGTAAACTTTTATTTGTTTGATACCCATTTACGTTGATTGTTGATTTTTAGTTTACGCGATTTAACTAAATATTAAAAATTAAAAGTAAACGCGTAAAAGTCTAAAAATGAATAATGGAATGATTGAAGTCGTAAAATGACCTGAAATAACGGGATGTTACACTCTTGTTGCAAACAATTATCACATATTGCAAAACAAACACTTTGGAATTGGACCGGGTTCACCATGTTCTGTTTCCATTATTTTCTTTGTTTTCATATTTTTAGCTAGAAACTGAGGTATCAATTCTTTTAAGCAAGTGCGATGCCAAACAGTTGATATCTAAAAGTGCATAAGCCTAAACAAACGATTATCGATGTTCATAAGAAGGCATGCTTTGAAACTATTTGGCTCAGAGTTGCGAGTGCGGGCCGTGATTAGAATGTACCCGACCCTCCAGGCTGCAAACACGTAGTCGTGCTGCCTCGCCAAGATACGTGTAGTAAACGCATAAACGCTACAGTATCGTCATCGCCTATAATAAACCGCAAATTAAATGTGAACAAGTTTTAAAATAAGTGGTTTTCTCAACAAACCAAGCATCATCGAACTAAGCGCAAGCCAAACGCATTATAAAAAACATACATTTACCAGGATGCACTGGATAAATGCATTGATGGTACACACTCGGCCCGATCCACTATGATGTTCATAAGAAGGCAGGCTTTGAAACTATTTGGCTTAGAGTTGCGAGTGCGGGCCTGGATTAGAATGTACCCGACCCGCCATTGCTGCAAACACGTAGTCGTGCTGCCTCGCCAAGATCCGTGTAGTAAACGCATAAACGCTACAGTATCGTCATCGCATATAATAAACCGCAAATTAAATGCGAACAGGTTTTAAAAGAAGTGGTTTTCTCAATAAACCAAGCATCATCGAACTAAGCGCAAGCCAAACGCATTATATAAAAGAACGATTAGCGGGCATTAAAGGGTATGCGACCCGCCATGGCTGCAAGCACGACGTCGTACTGCCCCGCCAAGATACGGGTCGATTTTACCCACCACGATCCAGCAACCTATCGTAGTCACAGAATAATAAACACACAACGCAATAGCGCCTTCACCGCCCACAATGGACTAATGAAGTTAGAAACATTATATAATCACACAACGCTAAGCAAGCCTCAACAAAGGGTATCCGACCCACCATGGCTGCGAACACCGCGCCTTTGGTGTTGCCTCGCCAAGGTACGGGTTACTTCCACTTTAACAAACGGATAATGTAATAGTATCATCATAGATTGTAACTTGCAAACATAATAAGCTGCCATGATATGACCACAACAAGCATAAGCAAATGCAACCAACCATGAGCGAAACATAAACAGACCAATCATCATAACATATAACCATAAACCAATTCAGTTAACCCTGAGAATCATCAACTCAAGCCATAACCATTTTAATCACAAATAAAGTTAACCAACATTTTTTTAAAACCACAAAATTATAAACTAATTCAAGGAACCCTGAAAATCAACTGACACAGAATCACAACCCCAAAAATTATCAACTCAATTTCAAAAGCAATTTAATCACAAAGAAAATTAAATAATTCTTCTTAGAAACAACCAAAATCATAAACTGGAAAACATATACCTTCTTTAGAAACATCAAAAATAGTCACCAAACACCGAAACCACCATCATCAAAGAAACCCACAAAAGCAAACAGCTGCTTAAAGCAACCGCTAATTGCATGTTTCAATTTTAGAGAGAGATAAAGAGGTGGGTGAGATCTGGTTTTAGAGAGAGAGACCGAGTGATATACACGAGAGATGGATCATAACGTGTCTGATATAATTAGTGTGAAAATTAATGCTGGAGCGAGAGAGAAGAAGCGAAAGAGAGGATTATATTAAATATACCGGGTACGGGTCAAATATAGTGGATCGGGCCGGGTGTGTGCCATCAATGCATTTACTCAGTGCATCCTGGTAAATGTATGTTTTTTTATAATAGATCATTCTCTATTTGAGCATTTGCTACGTAAGAGCAAAATAATAATAAGAAAATGTTTTCAAAAGCATTTACTTTTTTTTAAAAGAAAATTAGTCAATATCAAGTAAGAAATAAAATTTAAAAAAATAGAAAATAAAATTAAAAAAATAATAATCGTTAAATGCATTTTTTATTAAATTTGTTATTCTTATTTGAAATGTATAATCAGTAATACTTCACAATCTTCTCATTTTTTACTATATCTCTTCTCGAATGTGAATTTCTAAAAGTCGAGAACAATAGAATATACAAAAACTATACTTCCATAATACTAACTCAAACTACAAAAAACATTTTTGTTTGGAGGATTTTGTGATAGAAAGAAAAATTTAAACGAGGATCATTTTAGTTTATTTAATTAGTGATTGTTTTTAATATTTTATATTAATAATTTTAATTTTTTAACCGACTAATTTATTTGGTTTGAACCTAGGATCCATAGATTCAAACAAAGCTAACCCTCCATTTTCAAAATGTTTATATGACAATTTTAGGATTTGCAAAACACAGCTGATAAACGAGAACAAGAAAAACACATTTCTTAAGATGACATCATTACCCATCTATGTTTTCCTTGTAGCACATAATCTCCATCTTTTCTTATGATGGAAAGATGATAAAAAGCGTATTGAATGTGTTAAGAATTCAGACAAGATGAAAATGCTTCGTTTGAAAAGCAAAAAAAGAACTATGACCCCCTGATTTTTACTTAAGGGTAATATGAAAAAACAAGTTTATCGGTAACATGTTGAACATTACCCAGTATATTGTTAGAACTTTATTTCGTAGTTGTAAAATAAATATTTTCGTACCCGGTTCAATGCGCATTTATGTTGTTAATTAAAGTGTGTGATTCTCAACTAAACAAACAATAAGCACATATTTAGCAACTTGGCACATTAAAAACCATATGATCGAGTTAGCAAAGGCATCAAGAAGCTTTCACTATATCTAAAAATTGTTAATTAAGGCCAAGCGAAGACCAATATAGCGTTTGTCTGACTTTTGTTTATTTAAATGTTGGTATTTCATAAGCATCTACGATATGGGTAATTTATTTATATAAAAAGAGTACATCATAATATCAAAATACAGCTCTAACATATATAAAAATATCATAAAGTTGGTGTGTCAAAAGATTGGGATTTTAATAAAACCCATGCATTATTTTATTGAGAAAAATTAGCTATGAAATATACCAGGGAAGAAATAATCAACAGTAATGACGGGCACAGATTTAGACCATACGGGCTCAGCTGGCTGACACACAGGTCACCATATTTGAAAGGGTATCATTTAGTAATGGCCCACTGTAATATTGTGTTTATATCTTCTTTGTAGTGTCTTTTGTGCACTCATTGAGTCATTAAGCCACTGTATAATGTGCTTCTGAAAGATGTTAATCTCTCGTCTGTACGCGTTTGGAGAGGCATCAGAATGTAACTATTCACACGAGAACTGATTGATTACAATTTTAGTTTAACTCCTTTCGTCATAAAAAACAAAAAAAAAACAAAAAAAAAAAATAAAAAAAAAAAAAAAAGAATCCGAGAAGTGGTGTGGAAGAAATTTCAACTCGACAATCTCTCCAGGTTGGTTGAGGCACGATTACCCTCTCATCTGCTGTTGACGAGGTACGTTGAGTCGCTTGAAAATTCAGGGAGTTTTCGGTGAAGTTCATATTCGGCAAGTGATTGAGCCTAATGTCTTCCTGTTATTCACTCGGCTACGAGATGGTTAAATCTGTGCCTCTTAAGGTGAACATCATAGGCTTGGAAAATAAAAATGGATGGTCTGCCCACTAGAATGCATATAACTCGCGCGGTATTGAAATAGACTCGATTAGTTGCCCTATTTGTAACATGGGCGGAATCTTCTTGTCATATTTTTTTCCAAAGTAGATATGGTTATACAGTTGGCTCGGAAAATATCGTCTGGTGGAATGGGACTACGTTGATGTTTACTTCTTATGAGGAATGGTACACTTGTTGGTATCTCTAGCTTCACTCAATCTCCAAGCGGTGGTTACGAAGGCATCTTCTTATTGTTTATGGTGGTCGTTTGTGAAGTTCCCTTAACAAGAATTCTTTTCGAGAAGGATCTCCTTCAAGCAAGATTTTTGATAACATTTGTTTCTAATCTTATTATTGGATGTAAGTTAAATGTACAACATTAAACCTTATATTCAAAAACTTTGTGCACTCATTCAATCATTGAGTCATTAAGCCCACTGTAAATGTGCAAACTACGGAAATAAGACACAACAAGCATAATAGCCCCCGCGCGTTGTGGCGGGTTTTATTTTTTTACAAATCGATTACTTAAGAAGTAGAGCTTCATGCGAAAGTTTTGGCCCTTTTTTTTCAACTTTATGTTGCATAAATTTGGAACAAAAAACCTCTCATTTTACTTATATTTGTATAATACTTGAACTGTTGAATAGAGAATTATTATTATTTTTTCCATTCAGTTTATTATTTTTCTCGAATGAATATTTTTCCATATGCATTTTCCAGAATATATGTAAATGTAATTTTACGCGTTTGTACAATTGAAATCTCTTGACACGCGCATTGCGGTAAACTTATTTATCTTTGGTTGTCGAATATATATTTTGGTAGTTGTTTCGGCCCGCACGTTTTATTCTATAGAAAGTTTTTTCATATTGGGTCAGCAATGTTTTTTTCTATATAAATAAGCAAGATTCCTTAGGGGCTTGGGGAATGGATGTTTGGCTAGGGGAGGTCTCGAGTTCGAGTACCACCCAGGACTTTTACCCCTTCAGGCGGAATAGAAGGAAGTACATGCGGGTTCAGGGTACAGCATACTGCCCAATTGGATGTCACTGCTGAACCTGAACCACTAACAACTAACGAGCCGTTCTAAAAAAATAATAATAATAAAAAAAGCAATGCCTAATTTCTATATAAAGTCTTTTCTATTTTGGGCCAGCAGTGTTTTTTTTCTTCATATTGGGCCACTTCTTTTCTTTTGTTAGGTTAAGTGATGAACAGTGAAAAACTGTAAAAAAATTACTTTAATACGACGTCGTTTAAGATCAATTTTGATTATAATATAAATATTAATATCATATATATATTCATATATATATATATAGAATATATATATATATATAAAATATATATATAAACAAACCCCAAATATTTCAGATCGATATCTACTACTATTCTAATACATTACATTTTATCTATATTTGCTCAATTATTCTTTTGCCGTTGAGGTGCAACTTTTAAACTTGGCTTTGATCAAGATTCTTAGTTTGCAAGTTTTTCTTTGATTCCTGTTATATAAATTAGTTACTACTAATTGGGCGCTTGCATATAGCGGCGATGATATTACTTATATTAAAAAAATATATGAACGAATAGAGATGTGGGGAAGTTGACGTGGTTCATTAACCGCCCGAGAAAACCTTTGTCAACCCCAAAACGAAGCTCTAAGCCCGCATGTTACATAAAACCTTGCCATATAAAACATATATTGACATCACCACTTCCGCATGTACAAAAACCCCCACACTCTCTAACCCGTCAAACGATCTATCCGTAGGTATATAACTTTGATGATTAAACCTAAGGTAGAGAGACTGCTTCCGGTTATAACAAAGATTAGAAAAGGACCTTCGACCTTGCAAGGTATAAGAATGAAACCTTTAACCTCTATCTTCAGAGGGAAGGGCATTAACCACTTGATCCAAACTTTAATATAATTTATAAAGCGTGAGGTGTTTAATTTAAAGATGGTTAACGTGTTTACATGAGAATGAAAAGTAGTCGTCGCTATATAAAATGTAGATAAGAACTAGTATATAAAGTTATAGCACCTACTAAAATCACGTTTGTGACGGTAATCTTTTTGGATCAAGATCCTCTCAAGTTATGGTCAAACATGATTCATCATGTTAGTCTTATTGTGAGAGTTAATGAATAAGTGGGCCCATGTTTTTTACTAAAAGAAAATGTTTTATGTACTTATCTTATTTGTGATTGGTGAACATGATCTATCATGTTTGACTATAACTTGAGAGGATCTTGATCCTTGTTTTATCGAACCGATGAACACCCAACCTATGCCAAATTGCCAATTGATACAGTTAAATTAAACAGACTGGGCCCAACATAAGCCCAATGAATTACTGTAACAAAATATCGTTAATATGTTACAACCGTGAACCCAATAACACAATTGAGAAATGAGAAGTGAGAAAACATATACCAGTATGTGACAAATAGTGAGAACATGTATCTAGTTAATCTCAATCACGTGTGGTACTGTATATCAAAAACCATGTTTACAATTCAAATCATTTAAAAATGTATATGGCTTGATGACGTACCATTCTAGCAGTTCGATGCTTACGCTGGAACACAATCGTAACACTCTAAAACTTAGGTTGGCGTAAAGCTAAGTCCGTTAGATAGACAAAGGCTTGACTGGTTTTTAGAACATTATTTAACCTGGTTATGTTTAGCCTCTGTGTATACATATCGAATACTGCCTCTTTGTGAGATATGCAGCTTCGCTTGGTGAATTCCCTTACGGGTATTAGGATACCATCGGAATCATGATCATAACCTTTACATAATACATATAACGATTAGTATTAGTTTTAAAAGAAATATTTATTATTTTAAATGTTATATTCATGTTTTTTTAAAGGTCATAGGGTTTACACACCACCTATGATTCAGTCTTATTATTTGTTTTATTGATAGAATAAGACAACTTTTTTGTAATCAAGCTTGCTTTAGTTGCCCTCTTTTGGTTTGCTTTCAG
>BQNB010149727.1:2368-16132 GCA_026074375.1 Tanacetum coccineum | reverse complement strand
ACAATCATATGTGCATCTAATCGTTTGCGGTAACATGTTAGGTTTATTGCTTTGAATTTTTTGTGCTTTTTTCTTTGTTCTTATAATATGTATATTATTATGTTTAGTATAGGTTTAAGTGTTAGTATATAAATTCATGTTTTTCAATTTCAAATGTTATGATATGATTTTTTAATAACCAGATTATATTGGGTAAAGATTTGAAAAATGTGAATATCATAGGAAGGTTTGAAACTGATGTTAAAAAAACGCTCCTAATTCAAAATATTTAAGAAATCTCCACGAATATAGACACATTTTTAAAACAATCAAATCCTCGCCTTTGTTAAGAACTGAAAATTATTGATGTTTAAAACCATTTTGAACTAATTCTCTTTATATAAATACAGTTGATCAATATACAAACATCACAATACCCATTCTCTGTCTCTGATCATAAAACAAAGGTATTTGTTTTTAAGGTTGTTGAGTTTAGTAATGTTTTGTATGAAAATAATTTTGAGTCATTTTGTATCTTTGATATCATTTCTCATTAAAAAAATTAGTCCTGTAGTTCAAACAATAGAGTAGCAAATGACATTGTTATGTAACATTAACCCAATGAATATTGTGTAGGATCACTACAGAAAAATCATTGAATATTGTGTGGGTACACTTCAGATGACAGGTTTCCAATATTTAGGCAACCAACGATGGTTTCTCATAGTAATGTTTCTTACAAACCTCCTACGTTCGGAGCCTTCCTATTACATACCTATCATCAAGAACATTTTCCCCTCTAAACATTATACGAAATTAGGTTATGTCGCATTACCAGACCATTCTTAGGGTTTGCATATGAATCGTGCAATAAATTCAGCACTCTACAAAACCGAGGCCATAAAAGGTGAATTACAACAACCGGAATTAGAGGTGATGGTGGTGATGTCGAGGGCATAATTACCTGAAAATAAGAATTAATAACAGTACATTAGACGGAGCCCGGGGAAGCCCCCGGGAATCGCCTTCGTTCTGAGAATCAGTCATAGTATATTATGTGGAAAACTAGAAGGGGGGTTGAATAGGTTACCACTTTTTAATTTATGGTTTTAAAGTGTTTGTAAACATTCTAGATTCGACTTTATGAATGTAATTCCAACACTTTTGCACAATATAATAAACTTAACTTATCTAAATGAATTTATAATATAGTATGAGAAAATAATGCAAGAACAAAGAGATAAGAGTAAAGAACAAACAAACCCACAAACGCGAGGATTTAAAGTGGTTCGGTAACAGAAGCACCTCTTCCTCTTCGCCCCTACTTCCACTCCCCGAGCTCCTAACCGAGAGTTTTCCTTCACTATTCAACAAGCTCCCTTAATGGCGGAGAAAAAACGCGAACACCAACGTTTGCTTATACACCACGCTCACGATATTTATGACACAAAATCAATGTCGAGATCTAATCTTAAAGCTAGAACCAATCTATCACAACACGACTTTCACTACATGTTCCACAACTTTTCGAGACTTCTTACAACTTCAAGACTTTTCCTCACAACTTCAAGACCCTTCACTTCAACCATACTTATATCACAGACTATCTAAACACTACTTGGTAAGATCACCACGATCTAACTATACATACAAAGATCGCCAAGATCTACCTAGGCTACTACAATACAAATACAATATATATAATTGAATTTCGCAAATATGTATATAATGCAACAAGTTCAATACAACACTCAGGTGTAATACTTCTTTTTCTTCACTTGATGATTGAAGGTATTTCTCTTCTCTTTGCACTTGAAGGAATTAAGTTTGGATCACTCTTGGAAAACAAAGCTTTATGATTACACGATCAAAGAGGATTTTTAGGATAGATATGTGCTGATTTGAGCCTACAGAATGAGTGCAAACGGTAGACTAAAAAAAGTGCGGACATAGTCCATATTTTCTAGGACAAAACGGGAGGAGCGTCAGTCTAAAAATATATGGGGTCCTCTTAAATAGGTAGGCGGTCCCCTTAAAATTAAAGAGGCCGCCTGTGTATTTAAGGGGGCCGCCCTAGAATAGGGGCTCCCCATTTGTGAGAGGGAGTATAAAGGAAAATGTTTTGAACAAATGAATAATAATCAATTTGAAAGTAGTTGTTGTCAAGTGTGTTTATATCGATAAGCGTGCAAATGGTGAAGATTGTGTTCTGGATACCGACCGTTTCCCTAAAATTATATAACCAGGATGAGTAGTGAGCACTCTACTCGACCCTTAGACATTTTTTGATATCGACATACATTGACGCAACTAAGGTTTTTAAATTTGTTTAAAACATTTAAAAAGGTTCCAAATCATAATCATGGCTATATCCGTTTCCCTCCCTCCCCCCCCCCTCCCATGTGTTTACCGAAAATCCTCATATAGCTATTTTTAATCCATTGATATCAAAAATACATATGGTATTGATGCTATTTTTTGAGGGGGAAGATAAATTAGAAATAAAAAAAATGGTGATCAAGAAGATAAATGCTGTAAATGTGTGGAATAAAACAACGTGATCTAAAAGTCTCAAAAGTGCCATATCAAACTATTTCCTCCCCTACCATATGCAAAAAATTTTGATAGTATCAATGCACATGTTTATGGGGAGTATTTCTCAAAAAGTGAAACTTTTTTTAAATTAGTTAAATGTTTTGATTTATTATTATATCAAACACTTTGATTTGATATTCAAAAGGTTTTATGGTTCTGATCTTAATTACCCAACAACCAACAACTCCCACTAAGATCAAGAAGAAAAAGGTGTTAAGTAGGTATTATCCCATGATCCAAACCAGAACCGGATGGATCTCTACCCAGGGACTACCATAGATAGAAATAATGTCCTTTGGTATGATAGTGTAGAAATGAAAATGGGAATAAAGTAACATCGGCATGATTATCATTGGAACAATCACAACAACAAGAGTGATAATTAGGACCGCGTTGGTTTAACAATAAGGGGTATGAAGATGAACAAGGAATAAATGGAGTAAAGGGATGAAAAGAAGAAGCCCTCTACAAACTTTATGGGCACAAAAACCCACCGGTCAATACATTATCAAATCGAATATCACAAAAGATGATAATTGGTATTGAAGAAAATAACGTCATGACCCAGAGATGCAATGCACACAACCCATTCCCCAGCCACTCAAGAATTCACTTAAAAATAAGCAATTTCTTGTTTCAATTATCCAAAGGAGATAAAAGCATAATCTATTGACAGCTCACACATCCGAATGTTGATATTGAAAAGGTGCATTTGCTCTAAGCCTCCGATTACAACAACCAAACAGCACTTATTTTGAGTCTAGCGCTCAAAAAGAGATCAAATCATAAATCTCTTACATAGACACAAAAAGTACATTTGGTATTAACAACCAAAGATACAAAAAGGTACAATAATCCTTACCCCATTCTATGTGACATGGCATGTCTTAGTGCCAATTCCCAACGAAACAAATTCAAGAGATGATAACTTAAATAAAGTATTTCAATCAATGCTTGAATAGGAAATCCTCCTAGTGTTTTAACATCAAGCCAACACTAAACATAGGTCACTAATTAGAAAATGAATGTTTAATTATTCAATAGTGTTAACAGTTAATGCTAAGTTGAACTAGTAGTTAACGTTTTATTTTTCTGGAATTTGTTATTCGAAAAAACACAAACAAACACCACATTTCTTGATTCAATCAAGTGAAGTTTTTAATGGATTACCAGGTTACTTATGATTGTCAAATAATGATACGGGTAGATGGTTTGAATTGAGCTAGAATTTGACTCACATAGCTTAACCGCACATCACACTAGACTACACTATCAAATATTCAAAGCGTAACAAGGTTATGATTATGTTTTATGGTCCATCAAATATAATCAGAGGGGAAATAGAAGTGTTCTAGCTGAATAAATTTAATAGATGCGCAACAATTAGGGGGGAAGAAATGTGTACATCCGATCCTGGACTTAATTTGACTTTGGTGTATTACAATATATTGCCAAC
Organism: Tanacetum coccineum; assembly: GCA_026074375.1. Lineage (NCBI taxonomy): Eukaryota > Viridiplantae > Streptophyta > Magnoliopsida > Asterales > Asteraceae > Tanacetum > Tanacetum coccineum. The sequence goes on along the minus strand of BQNB010149727.1, from coordinate 12,102 downwards.
AACTTTTACCAACTACTCTGGGGGGGAAGACAAATGTGTACAATTAGACTTGAATTGACTTGGGAGGTTATAGTATTCTTTCTTCTATGATTGTTGTATGTGAAGTATGTGCATACAATGGTTATATATTTGGGGGGAAGCAATTGAGGGAAGAACAAATTCAACAACATCTCTACCTTTCATAAGCAAGAAAAAACCGTCATAAAAACCATACATTCATATCTCATACTCAAAGTTTAATATACCCTTCCGCAACTCTGATAAAATCAAAGAACTTCCCCTTTCCTCAAATCATCAAGTTATTTGGGTCAAGTACAAAAAGTTCTAACATGAGGAAGATTTGTAAGCAGTCTAAGAATGAATGATATTATGTTAGAAGCTTCAAAAAATAAATCAAATGGAATTCATATGTAAAGAATGATGATATGAAACATCTTAAAGGCAAGGAATAAGCAGGATAATGAAATATCAATATCAAGATCCAGCTAGAGCATGATTGGAACGAAACCACTATTACACAACAAGACTTAAGACAAACAAGCATTAAAGTTTAAAGTTCAAAGTCATAAGAGATATCTCAATGATCATCCTTTAGGGGGATATTGTTACGAATAAGAAAATGATGATCATTAATGCAATCAAGAAGCTTGTTAGGAATGATAAAAAGTGACGATCTTATTGAGATCGAGGTCTCGTAATAATTAGAAAAATAATATTGTGTAATAGTTAATGAAAGGTTTGTGACTAAAATAAAGTCACGAAACCTGGCTAAATAGCAAGTCTAAAAGGACAAGAGCACCATGCTCATACATGTAAAATGATTATAACAACCACCACCACCACCACCTTCCTCATTAGTGAGGTGTGTCTTCTAATCTCATTCTAATCATTTTCTCTAATCCTCCTCCTCCCTCTTTCTCCGTACTCATTCTCTCCCTAGAAATAACATACTCACTACCACAACCTAAACACACACTCTATTGCTTATTGATCCTAAATTCAAGACCATCGCGCACAACACCAACCAAGCTTTACTCAATGTGGAAGATGTTACACGTTGCATATGTTTCACATCAAATACAAAACAGTTAGAAAAACAAATAACTTCGGACTCATTAAATATTGGGGACCAAAATTGGCTAAATCATCAGTATCTTCCCGAGGTCAATCATCAACAAGCACCCTTTGGACTTTCGTCAAACAAATGAAAACCCCAATAGGATTTCCATAAATCCTCAACCCGGTAAAGCTTGCTTACCTTGAAGATTTAAAGCAATTTCCTCCTTTAAGGCTAAGGTACATATCTCACACTCTAATTACGTAAATTATAGATTGGTAATATGATAAACTTAATTTTAGTGATAGTTATAGGAAATAATGGAAGTCACTAAAATTTTCCCATTTGTTTGCTTTTTTATTTTTAAAAGAATTAGTTCATTAGGAACTATTCTTTCACATGGATTATCCATGAACTACTATAAAATGAAAATCTTCTATGGCCACAAACTCACGTAGACGAAGAAAAATGAGTTTGTGGATAATAATTAACATAGAAGTAGGATTAGTTTTGCATCGAAAAAATCTTAAACCACTATCGATGAAACAAACTCCCTTACACCTCGACGCTCTTCCGCCCTCTCAACTTACGTCTAAAAAATCTTTTGTAGAAGTCCAACTCCATCCCAATCTCTCTCTCCCCACAATATCGACTTTTTTAATTTCAAAACGTATCAATTAATTTTTTCATTCAAAAAAAATCAACTCATCATGTTCGCAAGAAGTCTAGTCAACAAATCGTCTTATGTATTGACATCTTGATTATTTCGTCCGAAATAATTGAAGAAAAGTTTTAATTAAACAAGGGTTATAAAAAATTGTTCATACTCTTCTCACAAAAACTGGCCAAAATACAAAGACTATTTTTTTCAGATGTGCGGCGCCGCGGCCCCGGCGACGCACCGCGGGTGGCGGGTCGGGCGCGTCTGGAAGATAAGTCCCTCTTAAAATTAAGGACCGACCGTGTAAAAAGGCGGCCCCCTTATAATTAAGGGACCGCCTATCTTTGAAAACAAACTCACCCCCTTTACCCAGTCGAAATCAAATAACCAAACTTTATTTTTTTCCTTCCCCTATTTCTCCTATTCTCCCACACCTGCGTAAAACGAAAACCCCATTTTATCCAAAACCTACAAAATCAAAACCTTAAATCACCAAATTCAAAACCAAAATTTGCAATGGGCCAATTACTCACAAGTCTATCAACAACAATCATGTAATATTTTCAACCATCTTTTGTTTGATTTCATCTAATTTTGTTTCTAATCAAAATTGGGTGTTTTTAATTATATTCATAATTCTTAGTTTGATCTAGGATTTTCATAACTATAATGATACCCGTAGTCATAGGAACACTACAACCTTGATAGGATTAAATATCCAAACACTTATTGAGACCCAAAATTTAAGAACTTGTATAGCACATGAACATAGAGCCGAATTCTTGGCATATATGCATTTTTTATAAAACTTACCCCTTGTTGATTAATGCCAAACATGATTAAAAATAATCCAATATTAATCATTCAACATACATAAATATTTTCATTTAAAATCAATGAGTAGAAAATTCTATAAAAAGTAAATGGAGTGTTTGCTCGTTTCTAGGATCAATTTTAGAGTCAAAATGAACCATCACTATAGTTTATGTCACATTGTATAAACACTCACAAACTTGTATATAGTCATTAAGATATTATAATATCAATATATAATATATATATATATATATAATATATATATAATAAAATTGATTACTATCTAATGAAAGGTATAAAAATAAAGTGAGTATTGGGTTTAAATATTTTAAATTGTTTTTTGAGTCAAAACCAAATACTATTTAACTATTGTTAAGACAAAAAATAATAAACTAATGATACTTGCACAAAAATATACACTTTAACTGTATATTTTGCGACAAACTTAAAAACAAATTTTATTTTAATAAGGGAGTGTTTGGGTCATCCGACTTGAATGTTGAAAATATATAACTAATATATATTCTTCGACATCTAATTAAGTCAAAAATAAATTAAGGAAATATGATCTACTTCTTAGGTTTTTTTAAAGTCGAAGTAAACCCTTGTCCCCAGTCGTCAATTTTCAAAAACATCATTTTATTTTCTTTATTATAGTTTTTTGTAACATTTTTAATTTGTTTGACCCTAACACTTGTTAAGGTGACTAAAATCCGAAAGCTACTACCACACCGCTATATATCTCTCACTAAATCTTACATCCCAAAAGTATCCAAAATTCCCAGCATCTCCCCTACTATTGCCCAATTCTATAAACCTATTGAAAAACCCCGCAACATTTCACAAGGTCGTTTTTTGATCAACCTCTACAAATCACCAACAACATCGAGCATCTTTTAACTAAACATAACTCTTTTAATTGTCTCTTTCAATCAACGAACCGATTGTTTCCAAGATATATTCTAAACATCCTATAGTCAAGATCAAGTAACAAACCGATGACAATGGCTATCTCCATGACAACTCTTTTATGATACAACATGAAATTCATAACCCTTACTCCCCCCTCGTGCTCAATTCTTCAAATCCTTAAAACTCCATACAATGGTCAGAGAAGTCAGCCATTTTTACAAACGATGAGACCTTGCATCTCTTGAAAATTCACAAGGAAACCAGGGACCAATTGCCATGCCACCGATCTTTCCTACTCCGATGACATTCGACGACTTCTTGAAATGGAACGTGTCTAGTAACCTAACATTAAAAGTCAACCGTCACTCTCAATCCCCAAAACAAATCCCTCCACCAAAAATAAGCCCCCGACATGATCAAATAGGAAAACTCATTCGCGAGCAATGTTTTCCGGACAAGAGGACAACAGGACTTTACTCCCTACATGTTCTTACTCACATGGTTGTATATGTGTTGTTTGCCAAAGAATATAAAATCTTGCTTATTTCTATCTTGTCCAAAGAATTCGAATTGTGCTAGAGCAACCCAACCCACAACTCAATTCCATAAGGCATGTTTTTTAAACCCACGTCTTTATGACACGTCCATGAACAATACCTCGTCTAACACTGGAATCTATGACATTGTTAAATTTGAGTCCATGCATTCCTCCCTGTCCTAAGACCAAACTCGACGACCGTTGAAGTGATCCGAGGCAAAGCACGTGCCATTCTGTCTCCCTCCTCGTCCTCCATCATCAAGGCACGTCATCTTATCAACACGATGATGATGATGATGATGATGTCGAAACTTCTTGAGCAAGTACTCCATCTCCTACCACCTATTTTAACTCTCTTGATTCACTCAACTACCAAAATTACCAAATACCTTCCTCTTTCGAACAAACCGATGAAACTCTCTTTACACGACAAACCACCTTGCTCAACCAAACGCAACAAATGCACGAGGATGATTCATGGTGGAAGATTTCAAATCATTTGAAAATGGCACTAAAAGGAGTTAGTTTTATCAAAAGAAGAAGTGAAGACCCTTAGAGAGAAATTAACTCACTAGAAATTAGGCTAAAATGTGTTTAAAGGGAATCTAATTTTATAAACTTGATTACGTTGCATGTTACCTAAACACTCTTGTGAGTTGATATACCAATTTATTTCTGAAAGACATGTTATTAGTTATCTATTTAAATACTTTTTGCTAAATGATTTAAACCTTTTTTTGTTTTTTTGGTTTAAATGAACTAATTATGCAACTTTGGTATACCATGATTATTGATGTGTTTTATAACATGCTATATTATAAAAGTTCGTCAATAAAACTCAATAGGACTTCCTTTGCAAATAAACCACCACAAAGAAATACAAATACGCTCAATAAAAATTCTGAGAAAGAATTATTTTTTCCTCAGTGAAAAAAGAAGCAACAGAGGCGGCCCCTTAATTAAATAACTGGCGACCCCCCCTAATCTTATAAAGGGACCGCGACCCTAATTTAAGGGACCGCCCAAGTAAATCATAAGGCAACACCAATATTTTTTTCCTGCCTTTTATACCCCTATTTTATTGACCTAGTCTCTCCACAGCTATCTATTTTCCCAAGAATGCACGAAACATAATTTGGATAACTTAACTAGTTCAAACTCATGACCATTTTCAAACCTTTTTTCCTTCCCATAAAGTATCCCCTCCAAATGATTATCTATAATACCAAAACCATTCATTTCTTTCATCATTCATCAACCACTATCAACAATCCAAAGCATCCACTAGAGCTTCCATTTCCCCAAAGCTCCAAAGACCTAAAAATCAACATCATCCACCAAAACAATTTTTTGTGGTTTAACCCCATGATGACAACAAAAAAACTCCATCACCCCCACAACTTTAACTCTCATCACCTAAGCTCCAAATGCATCTTTCCAAAACACCATACAACCAAGATACTTCTTCATCCTAATAGGACTAACATACCGAAATCCACCAACCTCAAAAACAATCACATTCACCACCTAAAGTGTACTTAATCCACCAACATCTCCTCCTCGTAAGAGTTTCTTTCTTCCTCCACCACCTCCAACTCAAGAAAAGCATCAATGGACATCCCTCTTATCTTTTCACCAATAACCCCCCCTTGATGTCCGAATTATGAAAACTCCATCACCATCACCACCTATCCTGGTCATAACCATTCTTTGTAACCTATTCCCCCTTAGCACATGAGATTCATGTTTGTTATGCTTTTTTACAATTGTACACTCATATTTGGATTGAAATGAACTCCAATAATGTTTTCATATATTTAAACATATGCTCTCACAACCACCAACAACCATCATCCCCTCCCATCCACCTCCATTCATCTCCCCCACCCAAACTAAACATACTCTATGTATTATTTCTCCAGATAATTTGTCCATTACCACCATTTTGCAAGCAAGTCTTATGGCGCTTTAACAAGTTAATTGGAATTTTTATATTTAACAATTTCACAAGATGTTTTAGCATGTTATTTTTTATCCTTATATATGCATGAGTGTGGTTCACACACTGTTTTACATTAAAATGGATGATTCTTGTTTGTTTAGCATTATTATTATGCTATATTTTTCCTTCTTGCTAACATATAAGAAAAAATTAGTGATTGTTCTAAAACTCGTTTTTAGTAGCCAAGAAACCATAGCTCGATTCCAATGATTGCCCTCAACCGAGTGGGGGCACACATCAAGGGGATCATTTTATATTACGTTCGATTTTACTATCAAATTCTCGACGATGCATTTTTGCTTCTACAAAAAAGGAGAGAAAATGTCATAAAACCCACACTAAACTATTGTTTTAAAAAAAATAATTTTTAACAACCTTTAATGATTTAAATTTGTAAAATATCCAAAAGTGGTGTGATTATTATAGAAATAATGCCTTAAAATATTATTAATATTATTCCACATCTTTATTATAGCGTTTTGCTAATCACAAAAATATAAAAACGTCAATTAAAATTAAACGAAACAAGTAATTAGTAGTACAAAATTTATTTCAAAAATTATATATCAATTAAAGTAGGAATAAATAAATGCTAATAATTGCATTTTATATCAAGGAGGAAATTTATTATTCAACCACACATTTTAAAAAATGTTTTAAACATTTTTTTTAAAACATTACAAAACATTTTCTACAATTGAAAAGAAATGTATTTTATTCAAATAAACATTTTGAATTTCAAAATTATCAAAAACACTAAAACGCTGAAAAGTTCCAGAAAAATTCCCCCTACACAAAGACAAACCTGGGGAGCGCAAAGTCAACAAAGGTCGGCCCCCTTAAATACAACACACGCGTGGGCGCCCCCTTAATTTAAAGGACCGCCCACCCTGATTAAGGGGACCCACCCATAGGTAATTGCTCCTACCAATTGTCTTATAAAACCTACTTGGACAATTCCCCCCCTCACCCCCACTAATTTCTTTTTCTCAACCTTTTCAACACATGTGTCATTCAGTTCTAGAACAAGCCCACACATCTCATTAAAATCCTTCAATTATCTAATCCATAAAGCTTGATTCCCTGTGATCCCAAACCAAAATAAAACAACACAATTCCCACAAGTTTCAAGAGAAGAATACAACCATCATCAAGTGAAACAATACAAACCTTGTGTGTTGTTGCAATTCTATTGCATCCCGCCAAATCATAACTTGTAAATCATTTGTAAATCTTGTAAAGTTGTGTAGTAGTTAGATCTTGGTGATTGTTTAAGTATAGTTGGATCTTGGTGATCTTTCCTAGTAGTGTTAGTTAGAGGAGTGTTTATAGTAAGTGGTTTTGGTGAAGTAGTGTTGTGAAGAAAATTAAGGTTTGAATAAGTTTGTAGTTTCGTTATCACATGTGTGAAAAGTTGGGTGTAGAAGTAATCAAGTTATGAAGAAGTTGTGTATGTCCATGATCAAGTCGTGAAGCAAAGTTGTGTTGTGAAGTTGTGGTAGATTGGTTTTCTAGCTAGGTAAGAACTCCGACATCTAGCCTTAGTGTCCGAAAATCAAGATAAGCAAAAGTTGGTAAGGTTATTTCCCCCTTTTCTCTCCCCCCCTCCTCTTCCCCCCCCCTCCGCCATAAGGGAGTTTGTTTGACACCGTGCAGAAAACTCTCGAGTTAGGGTGATTATCTTGTGTTATTGATCTAATAAGTAACACGCCCCGGATCCTTATTCCGCTGCGACCCATTTTGGGGGTGTTACAGTGCATGTAATCACTCTAAACCCTACCCCAAAAAGCCCAAATCAAATATGAAGTTTGTTCTTACAACTAACAGCCATTAGCAAATTTGATTGTGCAAAAAGAGGCACATACTAAGCTCTAATGATGATCGGAGAAATCATATGGTGGTGATGGTGTTGATACTGAGTACAAGATAACCTAAATATAAGAAATAGAAGAAACTACGTTAGAAGGATCCCGAGGGAAGCCCCCAAGAGCCACCTCCTGTGTGAGAATTAGTCATGGTGATTATGACGTTGAAGTATTGAGATAGAGGAGAGAATATCTCATGGTTAAAGTTAGCATACATACCTTGGTGATGGCTTCCCTATTTATAGGTAATCTGTAGAGATGTAGAAGGCAGTTACACATGTAATGTGGAGATCATGGGTGGTAGTTATGGAGATAATGCCTACTGACCAGGTCTTGTTTGACCAACTCAGTTCTTCCCACGTACATAGGTAAAGATGCTTCGACCCTTAGGCTCCGAGGAGGGGCCTTCTATGAGGCCTTCGACAGGGCCTTCGACGGGGCCTTCGAGGGGCCTTTTACGGGGCCTTCTACAGGGCCTTCAAGGAGAAGGCCGAGGGCTTCGAGGAGAATGCCGAGGTTCTTCTCCAAACTTAACAGAGGTTAGACTTTGTTAGTGTTTTGGGTGAAGGTTGGTGGTTCCCTTGCGGTAGCCATTGTGAATGACTTTACGCCAACATAATGTAGGAAGAAAGCGTAGGCTTCATCCTTTAGGAGAGTACATCATCACCCTTTATACAAATGGTAAGCTACGTACCATAGTGACGGTAACGCTCGTAAGCAGAGCAGAGGGTACGTCATCAAGCCCCCTAGTCGAATGTAATGTATACATCTATGGATGCATTGCTTTTGACTTTATAACAAAAAACTTACTAATAATTTATGCTACTTTTTTTTGTCAAATCAAATATAAAAGTTGCAATACTTGTTTGTAATAGCCTAAATTTAACTTTATTAAGGAGAATACCTTATTATAGCCCTACAGTCTAATGTTACGACTTCGTAGGAGGCGTGAGATTAGATTCAAGTAGTCTTGAAACCCCTTTTTGTAGGTTGTAACTTGCGCTTTTAATTTCAGCTAGTTTTATTATAATATGTTTGTACCTCTACCTTAATTTCTTCGAAGGGCACACCCCGAAGGGCGTTGGTCTTCGTGTGGTGGATTCCAATACTGGTAATCATCGCGAAGATGATTTTACGCCACCAGAAACTTTCAAAGGTTTTCCAAGTGCTTTCGGGATGTAGATCCCGAGTTAGTTCCAAGATTTTTATATAAACTTGGCTTTGTTTTGTAATGATTGTACCATAATGACATAATATGGGTGCACATGAAAATGTGTTAAGTAATATAAACCTTGAAGGTTGTATATTTTGTATTTGTTTGAAGCATATGGCTTCATTTAAGCAAGGTAGTAGTCTTTAGACAATTTGCTTTCTGTTAGGCCATTTTTCGACCTTTAAGTATTTTACAATCTAAGGCTCAAGTGTGGCCTTATGTGTTATTATGTATCATATACAAATATTTCATGCTCTCTGGGCTTCACCCTTCTTTGAACAATTTACTTTTTGGGCTTCGGTCACTTTGTATAATTATCCTTTTAGTAGGATTTAGTTACGTAAATACATGCGTAGGTGGGGATTGGTTGCCCGCACCTCACTTTTGTTAAACCTTTCTCTTAGGCCATTTTTTGACCATTAAACTTGAAGCTTAAGTGTGGCCTTATTGTATGATTCTTGATCTCTTTGTTTACGGGGAACATTATGGGGGACCGTAGTCTGACCTCTTATGTAAGATAAGGCTCATGTGTGGCCTTATTATGGTATCTTGACCTGTTAAGATTTTATTTTATGTGACGACATTACGGAATTACCATAGTTTAACATACCACCATACGTAGGGACTAGAATAGGCATTTTAGTAAACTTATGTATAGATGGTGGTATAA
>BQNB010149725.1:0-16133 GCA_026074375.1 Tanacetum coccineum | reverse complement strand
AATCAGACGGGTTTCTGTTTGCTGCATCAGACGGTTTGTATCAATTCCAGGCTATGTGGAGGAAACCTAGAGGGCTTTGTTCGAATTGACCAATTGGAGAGCTTGATGCCCATTATGGACATGAAAGTGGTAACTCTTTCCGAGGATGAGACCGCTCAAATATTGGTAACACCTTGTGGTCGAGGCCCTCGTTCTTCTCTCAGAATACTCAGACCAGGACTTTCTATCATCGAGATGGCGGTCTTACAGTTTCCAAGTGTTCTGAGTGCGGTTTGGACTGTGAAAAGGAACGTCAATGATGAATTTGATGCCTATATTGTTATTTCATTCTTTCTATTGGTGGAGAGACTTTTGAAGAGGTCCGTGACAGTGGGTTGTTTCTTGGTACAACACCTTCACTTAACGATTCTTAGATAGGCGTAATAATGAATGTAGAACTCTTGGAAAAGTGGAAAACAAACTATTGTTTTAACGGAAATGGTCCCCAGAGTTGTGAAACATAACGGGTTTGGTCCCTGTGGTCAAAGGATTCATAATGATTTTGGTCCCAGGACCCATAACGGATTTGGTCCCTAATCCCGTTATGTTTCACAACCATGGGTACCATTTTCGTTACAAAAAAGTTTGAGGGACCATTTTTGTTAAATCCGGATGACCACAGGGACCATTTATGCAATTAACTCGGTTTACTTTGTAATGGATATGACTACTGGAGTATTGATAAATTGAGAGAAAGGAAAGTCATTTAGCGGGGAATTGCATATATATCCCTCCTAAACTCAATAATTACATATATATCCAACCTAAAACCATAATTACATATATATCTTTATTAAACTAAAAATATGTCAAATATTTCCAAATAATAATTAATTTATACATTATTTATACTTTAAAATACATAAAATATATTATAAAAAACTAAATTGTCTATTATACCCTTATTCATTTAACACTTATTTATCATTCTCAAATGATTGAAAATTCCTCTTTTATTTTTCTTGTTTCATTGATTCGATTCATAGCAATGTTAACAAATTATTAATATAATCAAATGCATATATTATGCAAAAACCCAAATACAACAACTATTGAATCCATAGATATGGTAATTAAGAAATCAAAAGAACTATTACGTCTTGTTGTTAACATAAGAAAGAAGATATGCCTTTTAATTTCAAAGTTGACTATAAAGGAATAATGATTAACATGTATCAAATTGGGGTATCATGAATTTGGTTTCTGGGTACTGTAAGTGAATTGCAATTCTCCCTAAAATAAAAACCCAGATTCGTTCCCAACTCTTATAGTCTACATCTCTTATAAGCTCCAACTAGATTGTATTAAAGTCTATTCCTGAATGTAGTAGGTCTCCAAAGTGGGGTTCTTTTTAGGAGTATTGAACGCGGTCATCTTTCAAATGGACGGTCTTGGTTTTAAGCACTATGGAGCTCACAAAGTGTTGTCCAGTACTGTACTGGGGAAATCGGATGACAAGTGATATGTGAGAAATCACCATATCCGTTTATACCAAAAATGACTCAAAGTGTTGTCATGCTGGGGAACTCTAATCAAGAACAGTAAATATCAATGTGGTAAATTTTCAAAAAGTACTTGGTAGTATCGGTTACTGTATTATTAAAATGATTGATGACATATATATCGAAGATCAGTGAGAGCAAATTGAATATCATTGTATTTTGTGGTAGCATAATCTACAGACTTAATTGTATATATTGTTAAAGTCAATTTTTGTGGTGTCAATAAGATAAGTTTTTAATTTAAACTTGTGTTAATTATTTCAAAGAAGAATAACCATAAATTACTTGGTTACTTACATTCTACTTTGTTTATTGTAAGGACTATTATATTTTTCTCACGATGCATTTTCATGTTTCGACTAATATTCAATTTATGGTGTTATTAGAATTTATTCTTCTAATAACACAAAGTGTAATTATTTTATATCTCAAAACTAAATATGTTAAAAGGTGAGAGAAGTTGAAAAAGATTTTCATCAAGTATATTTGTAACACTGCCTTAATGTATTACGTGTTACTTATGATATGTTTAATCATACCCAAGCCCTTTATTTTAGTATAATTACCAGTATTAAGATTATTTATGATACCTTACATCAAGGACTCCGACTGTTTCTTCATCTTCAGATTATGTTAAAGGTTTGCTATTCTCATTATTGTGCACATTACGAGATCTTATGAGCAAACAACTTATGGTGATATAGTAGAATATGGTTTTATTTATTATTACCCACATTTCTTTTTCCATCAAATTCATTATGCGCCTTATGATAATCATTCTGTCTTCATTTAGAAGAGCTAATTGTATAACGTTAGTGGTCCTCTGCCTTAACTGTGATCAAGTAGATTATCTGTTTTGCATTAGCAATTTTACTTGATCGTGATGAACTTATTAAATCAACAACTTGGCCAATATTAACTAGTACAAAGCATAAATAGGTATACAGACTGGGAGAATGTTAGCAAATATCCTATTTCGATATTGATATTTCTCTATAATTGTGGCCTAACCTATTTAATCATTAGTATAATTTGTATATTATATTTGACATGATTTATATCGGTAATATTAATGATAATTAAATAATATATACATAATGAAACTCTATAGATATGTCATCTTGATGGTAATCCATTTCCCCTTATATATATAAATATCTAGGTAATTATTATGGTAATGATGTCATATAATAACCTAATTAGAAGTTAATCTCTGTTTGACCTCACTTACACTAAATAGATGATTAGTTACCTCATATAAAATACACACAGACATTAACGATCCACACAAAGAAGAGAAGATACATAGAAAGATTTTCATCCCACCCACCTGTGTTTCTTCGTTCATGGTGATCTAATTCTATCGAACATCAAGTAAGTTTTTAATGATTAAGCTTGTATGATAATGATCGTATCATATATTGATAACTTTTCTTGGAATAATTAATCAACAATGAACACACGTTTAAATTACAACTATCACGAGAACGTTGTCTCCTTGTTATAGAAATTTAATTTTTTTATACTCATTTTCCAAATATTTAGCATTATTGGTCCTAGTTAACCTACGAATACCTAAAAAATCGTCTATAGTGGCAACACCACGACATGCCAATTTTCATATATATATCAAGTGATCAACTAACTAATAAAGTGATTATAGTCTTAAATATAAGGCTCAATCTTTACCGTCTTCATTGTCGCCCTCATCATCATCGCTCTTATCCTCTCTATTATGATCTAAAGAGTATTTAACAAATCTAAAAAATCTACAAACAAGCATCTAATTCCATGTATATCGTACCCTGATCATCCCAATTTACCGAATTCGAAGGTATCTAACAAAATCTACACACACATAACCCATCAACTTTTATTATTTAACATTTATTTTATATATAAAAGCGTTCACATTTATCAATATTTAACAAAATATGTAGCCAATTTTTTTAAATAAAAAATACATCGACAAAAAAGCCTATGAATTACGTACAAAACGAGCCTAATATTGATATGTTTTAGATGTGACTACGATTGTATAACTTTTTTTCAAGTTTAATATATATTTTTGAAAAAAAACTTTCGAAACACACCCTTAACCTACCTAGTAATTTAAAAAAATACCCTAAAGTTTATTTTTAAAAATATTAATGCAAAAAAATTCCATTTAGAATTTTATTATTAAGTTGGGTCGTCTAACGTTTGCCAGAAATTTAAAGAAGAATTAAATACATTCACATTTTATCAATCTTTAGGATAACACAATAAACCATAACATAAACATTGCTTTCTCGTTTTATATAACATTTATTAACACACATGCAGTCCCAACTTGATTCTGCTCCAACCAAAAGTCATAACAAAAATCCAGCCCTAAAAATTTGCTGTTGCTTCTCATTGGCCCACTCAAAAAACCTTATTTAAATTTACCCTAAAACTTTTAACCTAGCCCTAATTATAACCACACCTAACACAGCAACAAACAACTATCCAAATCAATATCTTGTTCTTATCTCTCTCTCAAACTTCATGAATCACAACCTCACCTGCTACATCACACGATCGTTTATCATTTTCAGTTTATGGAGTTCTACCAAGAAATCATTCCAGCTTTATTTGGACGCACCATGGATGTTGGCATGAAAGGCGTGTGTGCATGGCAATTATTCTGTCATCTTGTGGTAATGGTGTTCTCGAAAATAATAACATGAAGGTGAGATCTAGTTTGTTACATTTATCACTCCGCTTCACATTATACCTAGATTGTGAATGTAACTACAAAGCTTTTCTTTTTTGTTTTTTGTTTAAATAATTTTTTTAAAAGCTTATTCCCCACTTGCACCTGTCTGCAATCCAAATCAGGTATAAACAAAATTTTGGGTATGGTCAACGAAGCATGAACTTTTGACGTTAAATGGTCAATGTTGACATTTAAATTTAAGTCAATATATAAAAATATAAGTTAATATATATTATAAAGAATTTACGAGAGGATATCCTGACTCTTTAATACACTTAGATGACTTTAAATCCGTTTGTGATATATCAACCCATTTTAACCTGGCTAAAATAGAGTTAAGTAGTTAAACATACACCTAGTCGACCGTGCAGTAAGTTCTATTTTGAAACATTATCAACCTACTTTTATTTTGCTAAAGCAAACCTAATAGAAGAAGGACGATTAGCAGAGTGAATTACCAAAACGAACAGATAATGTCACTGCCTTTTACGGAACTCTATAGCCGAACTATAACTTTACTCGATGAGGCCACTTCATAGCTGCACAAGTAATTGAAATCACATGCCATAACATTCAAAATAACGACAAGTGAACAAGTAGAAATTGTAGAAACAAGACAATTAATTTCTATGTTTAAGTAGATGCTAAATTGTGATCTTTAACATCCATGACATTTAACCATTCATGTTCTTGTTAGAGACACTATAATTCACTAAATAACAGCAAGATGCATCCATGTTTATCAACAAAAAACAAAAGCTATCGCTCTTTATAACTAAAGTACCAGAGAATAAACATCCGTGACATGCTTGACTTGTATAAATGTATAATAATGATTATTCTATACCAACATTTTTTCTTTTATCCCAATAGGAACTACCAAAAAAAACATCATCCCATAACTTGAAATGAGCTCTAATTTGAATAAAATCATGATTAAACCACGAGTCACCAAATAGTTACAAAAAACGATTTATCCTTTTCCATAATAAGACAAAGATTATCACAAACACAGAACGCAGTGCAAAGTAAGCTAGCGATTCCAGTCGTCCTATTGTAAACAATAGGCGAATAGTCTGTCGAATGAAAATTTGAAAACTGGCGAATCCACATATGTCTTGAAATTAAGAGGCATATTCACAAAACTCAAAGAGTAGATGATCCTACAACATAGGATGGGCTCGTCAACAAACTTCGGATAAAGGGATAGTTGCTCGACCGTTTTGAAGAATGAACCACCAAATTCTTCGATACACAGATCCCCGATAAGCCAAAAGATTATTATGCCAAGAATCAAGTCTAAACCCTTTAAACAAATCATTGACGAAACATAAAATATTATGGACACATTCCATATTATCCATACTTAATGCCTGCTTTAGTGTCTTGTTTAGCTCAGGAAAAAGAAGGAAACTTTTGGCAAATAAACACAGACGCTTGACGTAGTGGCACATAGATCTTCCATTTAGAAGAAAGTATGAAAGAGAGTGGCCTGTATTTTTTTTTTTGGGATAGGATTTACAAGGAAGATATCCCCGACTCTAACATAGTTTCTTAAACTTTGTAGCAACAATAGTTGAATGCTATCGTCCGATGGTGGTTTTCTTTCGCATAACGTAATTAAGACGCAAAATTATGTTATTGGCTTTGTTGGAGAATGCCATATCTCAACTCGCCTTGTAATCATCGGCATCTTGAGACAGTATCTTTTAAAGAAATGTCCATCAAAAAACAGTGTTATTTACTAACATGTGCTTCTTCTATGTTTTCGTTTAATATTGTTGTCGGATTAATCTTTGGTAATTTATGTTTTTTTCACTTTTTTACGGTGGTGCCCTAAACACACACCCTAAAGCAATACAGTAATAATACCTATTCAATGGACCCTGTTCTTGAAGGACATTTTTCATATAAAAGATACTGTCTCAATATGCTGATGAACGGTTACAAGGCGAGATTGCAATCTCCAACAAAGCCAGTAACCATCAATTTGTGCTCTCAATTCTACGTATGGCGAAGGAAACCACCATCGACGATAGCATTAAACTATGTGCTGCTAACAAGTTTAAGGAACTTTTTACGAGTCGTTTGGGAATCTTCCTTAAATCATATCCTGAGGTCCTTCTTTCTTTCATACTTTCTTCTAAATGGAACATCCAATTTGCCACTAACATTAAGCATGTTGTGTTTCTTTCCCAAAGCTATTCTTCTGATGAAACAAGAGCCTAAAGTATGCATTAAGTATGATAAATATGCGAACATGTTCTATTATATTTTACATGTTCGTCAATGATTTTTATAAAGAGTTTATACTTCTTTCTTGACATGATTAATCTTTTAGCATATCGGGATATATGTGTCGAAGAATTTGGTGGTTCATTGTTCAAAACGGTCGAGCAACTATCCCTTTATCTGAAGTTTGTTAAGGAGCACATCTCATGTGTAGGTACTCCTACTATTTGAGATTTGAGTTTTGTGAATTTGCCTCTTAATTTCAAGAATAATATGTGGATTCGCCAGTTTTCAAATTTTCTTTCGACAGACTATTCGCCTGTTGTTACAAAGGAGCCCTAGATCGTTAGTCATTGCATAACGGTTTGTTTGGTGTGATAATCTTCGAACTTATTATGAAAAGATACAGCTGGCTAATTTAGTGGTCACGTCACCGAAAAAAATCATGATTAAACCACGAGTCACCATATAGTTAAAAAAAACATCGTCCCATAACTTGAAATGTCAACTTTTGACCATTAAAGTCAAAACTTCATGCTTTGTTGACCATCACCTAAATGTACATCTAATTTTGTTTATACATGATTTGGCAAAGAAACAAGCTAAATATGGGAACTAAGCTTAAATTTTTTTGGTAAAAAACCAAAATCACCCAAGGTTAATTATGAATAGTTAAGTACTTTTGAGTTAATTATAATTATATTAGAAAAGCTTTATACTAGTTACCACTCAAATCTACAAATGATGTGAATAAACTGATAAATGTAACAAGAAATAAACTAGATCTACCTTTATGTTACACTTCCGAGACCACCTATTTCAACGAAGATGACAAGAAAATCGCCATGCCACACACCTTTCGTTGCCAATATCCATGGCTAGCCAAATACAAGCTTAATGAATTTTTCGTAGGACACAAGATCTTTAACCGAAATAATGGTTGTGTGGTTTGGTGAAAGAGGGAGGTGTGTATCAGTGTAAGGTTTAGTTGTTAGGTTATAAGTGTTGAGTTTAGTATTTTTTTATTTTTTTGATTCGTTGGATTAAAGACTGAAGAGTGTGTGACACACACTGATTGTGGTCCCTTAGATTGCTAATATGTGTGGGGTGAATCTAAGTGTTTTTATTGGTTCATTTCATGAAGTTGCGGATTGGTGGAGTTAAGTGCCATGCAGTTATCTCGGTCAGATTTCAAATATCGTTCCAGGACCGAGATTTAAAATAACGGTTAATCAGCGGTGAAGCAAATCGGTTATTTTATATTACTAAATATTAAATGTATATATAAAAAATTATAAAGATCAACAAAACACATACAATAAAAAGTGTCAAACGGAATTAAATTAAAATCGTAAAAGCTTAAACAAAACACATAGCATAAAAGTGTCAAACTGAATTTAGTATAGCGTTTGGATATTCTCTTATTTTCCTTTGTTATCTTTTCCTTTTCATGCATTGATGCAATAACTCTCTTTGTTATATCTGTTGTCACCTTAGAATAGTGACGGAGCCAAGATTCTTCATTCGGGTAGGCTGAAACAAATACGCAAATATGTAAACTTTTAAGAGTTTTATGATAAAAGGGTTTCACTAAGATCATCTAAACCAGATCTAAAACTAGAAGTCGATTTGTAATATCTTTCTTAGCGTTTATAATTTTAATTACCAAATTAACGATCATCACCAATTAAAACTTTCAGTACATAAAGATAATGAAAAGAAATTAAACATTACAATTTGTGAAACCGAATAGCAAGTTAGTTTGTACACAGCGGCGCCAATTTTGTCTTTCTTTCCTGCTCCCAAATTGTTAAATTGTAAAAATAAAAAGCATTTATTTAATATTTGAGGCCCATGGGTCCAATACTTATTAAGTGATTTACTAGATATGACTATACCATAGGTAGTATTAGTAAATTAATACACGTTTTGGGTGGGCCCTTGGCCAACCCAAGAAACCATATGCCTCCGCAAACGCTGTTACATCTCCTTTTGTATGACACAAACATGTTGTTTTAACCTTGTGATCCCCCCCGGACAGTTTCTGTCACAAAGGTACACCAAATACGTTTTCTTCCAAGCCATACTCCCCATTCGACATATTATACTGTTACGAAGCCTCCCGATGAAGTATTTGCACTAATGTTCGGATTTACTGAAGCATGGGAAGATTGTCCTTCCATACTTGAACAGATGAATAGATAATTCACAAGTAATAAAGTCAAGAAGTTGTATTTACCTGTTAGAAAATAAAAGAAAAAGAAGGTGAATTGGCTTTGTGTTCTATCTCTTTAGGTGAGTTTAATTAGTGTTAGTTTATGGTGTGCACTGTCATCTAGAAAGAAGTATTGTAAGTAGGTTTTAAAAAAAAGTGGGATGCCAAAATAAAAGTGGGCTGCCAGAAAAAAGTCCAAAAACGAGATTTTCTTTATCTCACCGAGATCCGATATCAAAATCTCGTCTAATATCGCCGAGAACAATTTCGATTTCCGATATTTACATACCGAATTTGAACCGAGATTTTTTCTAGGCCGAAGACTTAGATTTCGGACAATAAAGACTCTCCGCCGAGATTATCCAAGACTTAAGTGCAACCTGAATTATTACAAAAAGGTTTGAATGTAGGGTTTGATATAATAGATTGCGGATCAGATCGAATATGATTTCGGCTCTGTCCTTATCTCTTATATTCAGTTTTCGTTCTCGTCAAGGCCCATTGTGTTTTCTAAAATCGGACCGGACCAAAGAATCAAACCGGAACGGACCGACCCAGACATGGACCGACCATTTTGGTCCGGTCCTCGGTCATGTGTTTTAAACCAAATCGGTTTTTGGTCCAGTCCAGTATGATTTTCGGACCGTAATCAACCCCTGATGCAATGTGCTTTAAAATCAATCATTTTCGTGAAGTAAATGTTGTTATTGTGATGCTGATTCATAAAATAAGTGTTCATTTTGCATTTCAACCGATGAGAATAGGTTTTTGCGAGACGAGATAGTATCTAATTAGTAGATAATGTAATTAGTGAGAGTTCTTAAAAATCAACACTTACTGTATGATGAAATAAGCATCATTTAATCATTTCAACATGACAATTAAATTGGTAGTTAAGTAAAAAATCAAAGTACGCGGGCAAATCAATGTCTTGTTCAAATTCACTTCCAAATTTGCTCATCTTCAAAACCCGGCCACTTCACAATTTTCATCATCTTCAAAACCCAAGTGTAGTAATTAATAGTACTAATTATAAGAAGTCGAGTTTAAATCGGCGAGTTTATGCAAAATGTGTAGTTTGAATGTTTGTTTAGAAAGTGATTATGTGTTAACTCTTAATTAAGGCTATCATCATAAGCATTTGAGCTTATCAAGATATATAATTCAAACACTCAACATGGGAAAGTACGCGGGCAAATCAACGTCTTGATCAAATTCACTTGCCAAATTTGCTCATCTTCAAAACCCGGCCACTTCACAATTTTCATCATCTTCAAACCCAAGTGTAGTAATTAATAGTACTAATTATAAGAAGAAGTCAAGTTTAAATCGACGAGTTTATGCAAAATGTGTAGTTTGAATGTTTGTTTAGAAAGTGATTTAGTGAGGTAACTGCTAATTAAGGCTAGCATCATAGAGCATTGAGCTTATCAAGAAAATAATACAAACACACAACATGGATTTTCAGCATTTAAGCTATAACTGGATTTGTAACATAAAGCCTAAGCCCAGAAATTAAGCCTCTAATGAATCACTTGATGTTTAGAATACCCTAGAAGTGTGTTTAGAATGCAACTTTTTTTGTGATACTGAAAAGCATATGGCAAAATTTGATTGTTTCTGAAACTATATCGACAACAACAACAACATACCCAATCCCGCAAAAACGAGGTATGGGGGAGGTGAAATGTAGACAGATCCTACCCCTACTTCTAGGATAAACCCGAAAGTAGAGAGATTGCTTCCTATACTTTTCTTCCTGCAAGTATCAAAATTGCTAGTATTACACTTGATAGGCTCCACTTTGAATAATGACTCACAGACCTAACTACATTAGAAATTTTATAAGATGATCATTATTACGAGTGAGCGTACTTGTTTAGTCAATGCACTAGACCATTATATCACATTCTTATTACGATGGGTCGGTCTTAAAAAGAAAGTACGCCTAGGTTTTTTATTTTCTAAGCTTTCCGCTCTCTCGATAAATTATTTGTTGTTAATTTGTTATGCTGTGTTGTGTGTAATCTGCTACCTCCCCCTCCCTCTACTAGCACATACTGGTAGTGTAGTTTACAAAATGCTGGGTAGCTTGTCTTATTATAATAGGAGTGGACATAGAAGGTTATTATTTCAAATTTAGCGATATTGTTTATTCATCTGTTGAGTTATCACTTGTTAAATATAAATAAATCTTTAAAACACTTGTCAATTGACTCTTTTTTGTGTGTGTGCTCTCGTGTAAATGCAAGTTACAACTGATGATGATGATGCTTTTGATCTAGGAGCTTCTCCTGACATTAAATCCGCTGGTAAAGCGTTGGTTATAGGCTCTCTACTTTGAAATTTATTGTTGCTTCGTATGGCCGCTCATATTGTATGCAAAATATTGATTTCTTAAATCCTGTACAGGTCCCGTCGCAGATTTAAAACTCTGTTTTAGCATGTGCGACTTGTGTTTCATTCAAAAATGAAGACTGGTTTTGCAATGAAACTCAAGCACAAGAGGATATGGGACATGAAGATTTTGAGTTACAATGTGTGGTTCGCAGAGGATATCGAGCTCTTTATTTAAGTTTATCATGATAACGAGACATGGTCTACGGTGCTTAAAATCACGTATTAATAATACATGACCCACGTCATCTGCGATATGTGTCATGAAATCAGACGGGTTTCTATTTGCTGCATCAGACGGTTTGTATCAATTCCAGGCTATGTGGAGGAAACCTAGAGGGCTTTGTCCGAATTGACCAATTGGAGAGCTTGATGCCCATTATGGACATGAAAGTGGTAACTCTTTCCGAGGAAGAGACCCCTCAAATATTGGTAACACCTTGTGGTCGAGGCCCCTCTTCTTCTCTCAGAATACTCAGACCATGGACTATTCTAGCATCGAGATGGCAGTCTCACAGTTTTCCAAGGTTCCGAAGTGCGGTTTGGACTGTGAAAAGGAACGTCAATGATGAATTTGATGCCTATATTGTTATTTCATTCTTTCTATTGGCGGAGAGACTTTTGAAGAGGTCCGTGACAGTGGGTTGTTTCTTGGTACAACACCTTCACTTAACGATTCTTAGATAGGCGTAATAATGAATGTAGAACTCTTGGAAAAGTGGAAAACAAACTATTGTTTAGGTTTACTTTGTAATTGAATGGACTACTGATAGGGTGTTCACTAAGGGGCGGTTCGTTCGGTAGTTTGGGCGCGCGCGCGAGAGAGTGAAACTATCCTCCTGGTGGCGGGTAATTAATTTTACAACCCTCCGTCTCCGAACCGTACATAGGCGGTTAACCGGCGTATGCGGGTACCCAAAGAGAGCAATTACCCCGCGGGTTCAGGGTCACGGTTAACCGTTTTTTTACGTTTAATAAAATTTAACCGTAAAAAAAAAAATTACATATCTAAACCATAAAAATGTATTCTAGTAAAATTGAAATGACGTTGAATTTAAAAGTCACATAAAACTTATGTATTTCGTACAATAATTGCATTCAAATAGTCAGTAATATAACGTATTAACAAAAAATATTACTCGACGTTATAGATTACGATCACATAAATCATTTTTCACACATCACTTTTTTACAAATGTTATTACTTTACGACGATAAAAGTCGTTATGCAATAAAAAGTATTGCAATAACGGTTAATACTTGTACAATTATTTGAATATTAGTTAAAAATAATAATGTCAGAACATATGCAGGTTCGGTTTCGTTAACCGCGATATCTAAAAGTTAAAAACCGAAACCGAACCATTATAACTCGGGTTTTTTTCGTTTCGGTTTTCTTTCTCTCGTTCTCTTTTCCTCGGTTTTGTTTTCTTCGGTTTCGGTTTTTTCGGTTCGATTTGACGTTCGGCTCGGTTCGTCGGTTTCACGGTTTTTTTGAACACCCCTACTACTGGAGTATTGATAAACTGAGAGAAAGGAAAGTTATTTAGCGGGGAATTGCATCTATATCTCTCGTAAACTCAATAATTACATATATATCCAACCTAAAACCATAATTACATATATATCCTTATTAAACTAAAAATATGTCAAATATATCCAAATAATAATTAATTTATACATTATTTATACTTTAAAATACATAAAATATATTATAAAAAACTAAATTGTCATTATAACCCTTATTCATTTAAAACACTTCAAATATTATCATTCTCAAATGACTGAAAAATTTCCTCTTTTATTGTACTTGTTTCATTGATTACTGATTCATAGCAATTTAATACAAATTATTAAGAGTAAAACTGCAAAAATCTACATCCTGGGTGGTTTCAATTTTCTCACTAATACATCCCTGAAGAAACTATTAGGCAGTATACATCATTCGTTAAGTAACATGAGTCTGTCACAACCATCCTCTACACGGACGAAGCGCAAAATCGCACCAAATTCTATGCTACTCAGTAATCTCCTCACTAGGGCATGATATTAGTCAAAAAACCCACAGATTACTTTGTGCGTCGCGCGATCTAGATTTTTAATTTTTTTGTTTATATTGTTTTAATTTTTAATTTTTTTAATTATTATTAATAATATTATTATCATGATTATTATTATTATTATTATCGGCCGTCTTCCACTTTTATTAATTTTTGTATATTATAAACATTTTTTTTTTTATGTTTTTCTCTATCGTTTACCTCCTCTTGAATGATCCTGTTCTACTCGTAGTTTCCTGCCCACACTCTATTTCTCCGAAGTTATAATAACGTTTTCGTACTTTCAT
Organism: Tanacetum coccineum; assembly: GCA_026074375.1. NCBI lineage: Eukaryota > Viridiplantae > Streptophyta > Magnoliopsida > Asterales > Asteraceae > Tanacetum > Tanacetum coccineum. The sequence goes on along the minus strand of BQNB010149725.1, from coordinate 2,661 downwards.
CATACGCTTTCATCCGCTTTATCAGTTTAAATACTCGTCTTCTTTGCTAATTTTATACGATTTTTGTACGTTTGGATACGTTTACGTAAGTTTTTTAGCCGTTTTTTGTACATTTTTTTTCTGATTCTCTCCGCTTTTGTACGTTTTCTTTCCTTATTGATTATTAGTTTTTTTCTGTATATGAAACGTATAAAATGTACAAAAAAAAACGGAAAAGAAAAAGACGTAAAAAACTGTTAGTCAATGTAAATTATAGATTGTCAAAGTTCTATCAAAAGTAATTTATTATGTTCAAAGTTATTAGTCAAGTCATTTATGTTAGTCAAATTCATTTAATATGGATTCTAGAATAACGCCAATATACTCCTATATTATGTATCATTGATAGAGAAAACTGGAAGACACAAATTATATCTCTAAACCCTTGTCCTGCAAAAAACACTTATAAAAACGAATTAAAAACGTACGTTTTTATTTTGTACGATTTACGGTTTTTTTTTCTTACCCCGTTTTTGTGTACTTGTTTTTTTTCGTTTTTGTACGTTTTCGTACGTTTTAATACGTTTTTATACTTTTTGATACATTTCGTTTTTCTAACGGATGAGCAACGAGTAAAAAACTGCTACACCAATTAAGGATGAAAGCGTACAACACACCAGCTGAACAAACCTCATCGATAGTGAAACCACACCCTAATAACGTGGCGTGGAGTTAAAACGACAAAAAAAAAAATGGATAAAAAAATCGGATAAAAGCGTAGAAAAACGTACGAAAACGTAGAAAAACGTCGAGAAAAACGACAATAAACAACAAAACACGTAACACCCAACCACAGATAAATTCCTCTCTCATCTTCTCTATTACAATCATATACAAAAAATAAAATATTGGCCGATGGATAATCATAATAATAATTACAAAAATAAAAAGTTAAAAAAATTACAACAAAAAATTAAAAAAATTAAACAAGTAATAAAATTATTTGCAAAATACATCCCTATGGTTTTTTTACCCAATACATCCCTCGTGAGAAGATAACGGAAAAATATTTGCATCGTTCGTCCTCAGGGATGTATTGTGGCAAACGTTTGCCTAACGAAGGATGTATACTGCCAATAGTTTCTGATAAGGATGTATTATGTAAGAAAGTTGAAACCACAAGGATGTATTTTACAGTATTATTCCAATTGATTAATATAATCAACCATGCAGCGCATAATTATCACAAACCACCCAAAATACAACAACTATTGAATCCATAGATATGGTAATTAAGAAATCAAAAGAACTATTACGTCTTGTTGTTAACAAACAAAGAAGACTATGCACTTTTAATTATCAAAGTTGACTATAAAGGCGAATCATGATTAACATTAACAAAATTGGGGGTGAATCGTGAATTTGTTTCTCTTCTGGGTACTTTAAGTAATTTGTAGGGTCATTTGTTCTTATGAACAATCTGAAATGAGTTTTTTATGACAACTTAATTTGAGTTTCATTCATAACTAATTGATGGCACTCTAGAATTGGATTATAATATGTGATTTGATTATGTGTAAATTAGAAGTAGAAGATAAGGGTATAATGGTCCAAGTGTATTTAAATCATAAATATTACTCCCTCCGTCCCATATTAAGTGTCCACATGATATCCTCTCTTCTTTACACGCTCTATTCTCTTCCATCCTCTCACAACCCCATCTCACTGACCCAAAAACCTCTATTTATTTCTGTCTTCTTGTGTTATCCCTAATTAAGATGCGAAACTACGCCATCAAAACCTCTCTCATCACCTCGCCCACCCAAACCTACCACACCGCAAAACAAATATAATTCACACATCCACAAACTCCTATCACATCGAATCAACTCACTATCTTGCAATCAAGATATCAATATAACATAAGAAAACAATTCATTGAATGTCAACGTTGAAGAAAACATAGACTCTTGAAAAAGTCAAGCTATGCGACACATTAATGTGAGGACGGCTAGGATAGTAGTAATGTTGGTTTTAATAATGTGTCAATTTAATTCATATGGAGTATAGATTTGAAATATTTTAGTTTAAAAAGGATATATATTGTAATAATTGTATCTTTCTAGGTTGATATATATGTAATTATTGATTTAGGACAGGATATATATCAATTTCTAATTTCTCTCTTCTCCTCATTCTCTTCTTCACACCACTTCTCACTCTTCTACTCTTTCATACTCCTTTGAATCAATATTCTTAGTTTGCAAAGCCTTTCTTCACCTTCCGAGTCACTTCTTTATCTTGAAGTTGAGGCTAGTCTATTCCTGAATGTAGTAGGTCTCCAAAGTGGGGTTCTTTTTAGTAGTATTGGGAACGCGGTCATCTTTCAAATGGACGGTCTTGGTTTTAGCACTTGGAGCTCCCAAAGTGTTGTCAGTGCTGGGGAAAGGAAGACAAGTGATATGTGAGAAATCACATATCCGTTTTATACCAAAAATGACTCAAAGTGTTGTCAGTGCTGGGGAAAGGAAGACAGTAAATAGTTCATTGTGGTAAATTTCAAAAAGTACGTTGGTAGTATCGGTTACATGTATTATTAAATTGATTGACATATATATCTTAAGATCAGTGAGAGCAAATTGATTATCATTGTATTATGTGGTACGATAATTCTACAACTTA
>BQNB010149723.1:5709-16133 GCA_026074375.1 Tanacetum coccineum | reverse complement strand
AAGGCCAGGTCGAGCCATTATACGTCCAAAACGGAGTTGGTGTGAATGAGATATCGAGTCTCAAAGAAGGATAGTTGGAATTGAGGAAAATGGTTAAATGTCAGTTATAAGTTTGTTTGGAAACTGACAATTGAATTGGCTGTTATGATTTGTTTGAAAGGTTTATAACAGCAAATTAATGAGTCTGAAAATTAAATTGGCTCTATGATTTGTTTCAAAGGTTTATAACTACAAATCAATGTGTCATTAATTGAAAATTGAATTGCTGTTATTATTTATTTCAAAGGTTTATAACAACAAATTAATGAGCATTTTGCACCATTAGAGCCTTAGGTATCGTAACACCGTTAACACCGACACATCAGCTTTAACATCAACACCCAAAATACCCAGGTATCATAACACCAATAACACCACTTTTTGAGGCCCACCAATTTTTTTTCCATTTATTTAAACAAATTAATTTTTTACTAAATACAAAATAAAAATACAAAAACATTTTTTTAAGTAAAAAAAAAGAGTGTTGAATCTGTTAAAAGAAATAAATTATTACTAGATACGAAATACAAAAACAAGTCCAGCCCATACCCATTACATGTTGAGTCGTCTTCTTCATATCTCTCACACACACACACACACAGAAAAACGCACACATACACACACCAAATAAACACAAACACACACACACTAAAAACATAACATAAACACATATCCATTTTTAATAAATCGAAAAAAAAAGAAAAAAAAGAAAAGTGGGTTTCGACGGCGTGGATGGGCTAACACGGGGCTCAACGGCGTTGGAGTTTTGGCTTGGCGGGTATGGTAACGCCGGCAACGCCGGTGCCAGCTAGGCATAACGCCAAGCTCGGCGTTACCGTACCTAAGGCTCTTAGGATGTCACTTTGTAAGTGCTACGGTTAGAGGTTATATATTTGACAATTTACTTAAGAGTGTGTCAATTACTCAATTTAGGCTAGGTTCAAATTGGTCAAACAATGAATTAGGTTTTGTTTGTTTTTTCAGACGTTTTACCTCTTCATCTGAAAACCATGTCTGCAGAAGAAGATGTGCATCTAAGCTCTTCATCTGCAAAGAAGAAGACCATTTGTTTTTTTTCTCTTGAAGTACTTCTTTCATTTATGTTTCTTTATCTTTTTACTAGTGTTTTTACGTTTTCGTCAGTTATTTTACGTTTTTGTCAGTTTTATACGTTTTCGCCAGTATTTTTACGTTTTCGTCCTTTTTTTCCGTTTTCGTCAGTTATTTTACGTTTTTGTCAGTTTTATTTTACGTTTTCTTTAGTTTTTTTACATTTACGTCATTTTTTTAAGATTGCGTCAGTTTTTTACGTTTGCGTCAGTTTTTTACGTTTTCGTCAGTCATTTTACGTTTTCGTCTATTTTCTACGTTCTCGTTATTCTTTTACATTTTCGTCAGTTTTTTTACGTTTTCGTCAGTTATTTTACCTTTTTGTCAGTTTTTTACGTTTTCTTTAGTTTTTTATGTTTACGTCAGTTTTTTTTACGTTTGCATCAGTTTTTTTTACGTTTGCATCAGTTTTTTTACGTTTGCGTCGGTTTTTTACGTTTTCGTCTAATTTTTTACGTTTTAGTTTGTTTTTTTACGTTTTCGTCAGTTTTTTACCTTTGCGTCATTTTTTTGCGTTTCCGTCGGTCAGTTTTTTTACGTTGTCGTCTGTTTTTTACGTTTTCGTCAGTTATTTTATGTTTTTGTCCTTTTTTTACGTTTTCGTCTGTTTTTTACGTTGTCGTACTTTTGCGGACGAAAACTTGAAAAAACAAAGGAAAACGTAAAAAACGTGCGAAAACGTAAAAAAATGGAGGAAAACGTAAAAATACAAACGCAAACGTAAGAAGACGGACGCAAACTTAAAAAGAAGGGCAAAAACGTAGAAAAAACGTACGAAACATAAAAAACGGACGAAGATGTAAAAATAGGCAAAACGTTAAAAAAAACAGACGAAAAAGTAAAATAACGGAGGAAAACGTAAAAAAAACCAGACGATAACGTAAAAAAACTAACGATAACGTAAAAAACTAACGCAAACGTAAAAAACGGACGAAAACATAAAAAACGGACGAAAACGTAAAAACGATGACGAAAACATAAATCAATTGACGAAAACGTAAAAAAACAGACGAAAACGTAAAAAACTGACGAAAACGTAAAAAAACTGACGAAAACGTAAAAAAACTGACGAAAACGTAAAAATACTGACGAAAACGTAAAATAATTGACGAAAACGTAAAATAACTGACGAAAACGTAAAAAACAGACGAAAACGTAAAAAACTAACGAAAGCGTAAAAAAATTGACAAAAACGTAAAATAAATGGTGAAAACGTAAAAAAATATTATATATCGTAGAAAACGGAGAAAAACGTAGAAATCGTATAAAACAGATTAAAATGGACGAAAACATAAAAAAACGTACAAAAAAGAATAAAGACGGTTGAAAACGTATAAACCCAGAAAATAGTATGAATTATTTAATTATTGTAGAAAGAAGTGAGAAGAAGATGTAAGAAGTGAAATATTTTGTCTGAATTTTTAAAGAGGTAGAAGTGATTTTTACCACTTATCTCTGCAAAAAAACAAACAAAAAACGTCTGACTGCAGACATAAGTGGTGAAAAGAGTTTAGAAGAGGTTATTTGAAAAAAACAAACAAAGCCTAGACTAAAATAGAGCTAGACATATGGGTCGAACAAGTTGAAAGTGTGATGAACCCATTACTTTGCAGTAGGCTTGTCAATGGGTCGGATCTTGACCCTGATCCAGTCTGATGTGCCCCATTTAGATGATCCAAGGGTCGAAAAGCATGATCCATCGACCCATATACTTAGAATACAGTACGTAATAAGAGGTCTCCATATTTGTTTCATATACAAGCAAATGATTCTTACTCTTGTATAACAGAAAAACTACACATAACCTGGATTGTAAAAACCTTGAAAACCCTAACTAGAAAAGACGTCTTCAACAAGCGGGCCAACAAAAAACATAAAACGCACACTTGACAGCCACTAAAGCTATGTATATATAAAAACGAACCGTTTGAACGGTTTGCCATTTAATTTAGATTAACCACTTTTAGGAAGGTTAAACCACCCCCAAAAGCTAAGAACTTTTAGAGTGCTTATTTGAACTACATATATAATTTTTTTTGGAGCGCTTTTTAAACTATTTATAGGGGTTGTTTTGAACCATTGTTCATTGTGAACCTTGCGGGGCTGTGTTTCGAATTTTTATTACTTATAGAATAGCCACTTTTAGAGAAAAAAACAAATGTTGGACATAAAATCCTCCCGTGGGTATAATTTATTATCCAGCCACAATATATAGAGTACAAGACATACCAAACCCTAATGGGCCCAACCCACAAGCCGGGCTTGGGCCTAATTATCCACTAATACTCCCTCGCAGTTCGAGCGGCGAAATCACGAAAGCTCGGATTGGAGTAGTAAACTAGAAAAAAAAACAAAACAAAACATTAACATAATAAAAAAGACGAACGGGCTCGTGACCGAAGCACGGACAACAATATAAGATTGTGTGGATTTGTGACCTTAGCACAAATCACCAACACAAATCACGATTGTTTGGATTTTTGACCTTAGCACAAATCACCAACACAAATTACAGGATAAACCAAAGTATCCCGAACCGGAGAATAAACCATAGTATTCTCTTAAAAAAACATTTAATTTAAAAAAGAAAAAAATAATTAAACTAAAAAAAACAAAACAAAGAACCACCATAGATAGATCCACCATCATCACGTCTCTCTAGAATTTGCATAAAAAAAGGTAACCAAACTTTGAAAAGGCATCTTTCACAATTCCATCAGTTGTTGACCATGACATGCCACAAATAAACCAATATGTTGCTACTTCGTCCAAGATCCTCTTGTTTTTTTTATCGATATTTGATGATGGAGTGATTGATGAAAGGGGGTTAGGGTTTGATGGGGTTGTTTAAGAGAGGCGGCTTAACGTAGCCACCTAAGTCTGAGGATCAGACCAGCTCGATAACCATGGTTAAAATATGAAAACCTCCCGTGGGTATATTTGTTATTAGCCTCAGTATATAAACGTTACAAGACATACCAAACCCTATGGGCCCAACCCACAAGCCGGGCTTGGTCCTAATTATCCAACATAAAAAATAGTATATTATGGTTGTCAAACTTTCGTCAATAGAATCGTAAAATATAAGGTTTGATTGATATTTAAACGGAATGAAATTATGGTTTACATATATAGTTTAGTTTGTATTTACAATACAATCATTTAATGCACGTTTTGAAGTGTCCGGAAATATTCTAGGCTTTTACATAAATCATAATCAGCAGTCAGCACCCCCTTAAATCATACTTGATATAACTGGGAAGGACAATTAGCTTAAGTTTAGGTATAACGTTTGAGTTCAGTTTGATTGGTCGTTAGCGAATCATAGTAGGCTTTATTAGAAATATGTGTCATTCAGGCAGTGGGTCAAAATAGTGTTCTACTCATAATTGGTACGTTAACGACAAGGAGTTTCACTGTATGGACGGATGACAACCATCTCTAGCAGTAAGGGTTTATAGTTGCTGCAAAGCTCCAATTAAATATGATGAACGATATAGTATTTGGATATTTTCTGCGGCTTGAAGTTGTAAATGGTTAGATAATTAAATGTAAAAGTGGATTACACTAAAACCGACATTTTAATAATACACATCCAAACACAGCCTAATTTAACATCTTCTGGTGGTTGTTCCCCCCCCCCCCACCCCCCGTTCAGAGGAGGGAGGGGGGGATGCTTCGGGTTCGCAGTGCTAAATCTCACTACAAATATTATTAGACCACTGCACACTCACATATAAGTATATAACAATCAGGATAAACTTTTTATATCGAATCTTAACAAAACTTAGTATCGAGTCTTCTCAGATGCAATCATGCTTGATATGACACTCATCACACGATCTTATGCATCCTATTTACACATTTTACTTTGAAATTATGATTTTCTTAGTTTTGCTTGTAAACGGTATGCACAAATCCATTCTTTTGACAGTTAACTTTATTTGACTATTAAGCTTTGGGACCGCGAAAAGGTTGTCTTAATTCCCGATCGCCTCATATTCACAAGTGATGAAAGAGCTAACCGAAATGTTCATATTTTAAGGGAATTCGCCAAAGAGCAATACATGAAATATTTTTACGATATCATTGATCGTGGTGATTTCAAGGTGCAATTCTCATCATATTCTTAGAATGTATTATATGTTACGAAAACAGGAAGGTGAATAAGATACCATGATTTTGCAGGCTAATCCTGATTATTAAGGTGTATGCCATATTGCTCTTACACAAGAAGACCATTGCAGACCTCGAGAGGTGAGAACTGACCAATCTAATTCTATATATTTTAGATGGAATAAATTTCTGATTTCCATTAAGGCAACCTATTTTGTGTACACCCGAAAAAGGATCATACTTTCTGTATGTGCTCCCAAAATTGAAATGATTTCATGTTTGATCCTTTTTTGTGTGTAAATAAAGTTGGATACTACCTTGGGTGCATTTTGGCTTATTTAGATATTAAGTTATATACCAAATGACAATCTGAGCAGAAGAGCCGTTTTCAAGTAGTGTTCGATCGATTACGTATTAATCCATATGGATTGGTCTGATTTGAATATTAGACATGTTAGTATATTTTTAGCTTGAGTTAATTTTAGACTTGGTTTCTTTTTGTGAGCCGTAATTGCGGCAACCCAATAAACAACTTAACCCGGTCTAAAATAACATGAATCCAAAACAACCCGAACCGATAGCCCAATCATTAATAGGGGCGGGTTGCAGATCATATTTTTTGATACCGAAAGTATGAGGCTAAAAGTATACTAAGTTGGTTTGTTTGTGTTTGGTATTATGATAGTTTGGTTTCTTTTTTAATATAAGAGTAAAGTCCAAAATACATCCTTGTGGTTTGGCAAAAGAACACCTCACATCATTGTCCCAAAAGTTGGTACAAAATCATCTTCCCGTTAGTAAAAGTCAGCCATCATATATCACGGAGGACGAACGATGCAAATATTTATCCGTTAAGTGCAACACGTGTCACGTGAGGGGTGTTTTGGTCTTTTTATTTGTCTCAACTAACTCACCCATCACTAGGATTATTTTGGAACAAATAAAAAGACCAAAACACCCCTCACGTGACCAACAAGTGTTGCACTTAACGGACAAATATTTGCATCGTACGTTCTTAAAGATGTATGGTGGCTGACTTCTACTAATAAAGAGATGGTTTTGTACCAACTTTTGGCAGTGAGGTGTTCTTTTGACAAACCACAAGGATGTATTTTGAACTTTTGGTGGTTATTAGTTTTTGTATGGAGCTTTGTTCGTTGTTTTTTTCTCTTGGCAGGTTCCATTTCATCACTCATCTTGGCCCAACGGTTTGTGAGTAACACATCAACCTAGAGGTTGTAGGTTCAAGTCTCGTTGGAGACATGTGAGATAGAATTTGTGGGATATGTTATATAGGTTGTAAAAGTTTGTCGTTCTAAAAAAAAGATAATACGAAATTGAACACGAGATCAAGCTTAATGAAACATGGGTTCAATGAACGCTCGATAAATAATACTCAAATTTTAATGGTAAGCACGTACCGACGAAAAATGCCAAGCTCCATACTAAACATCTCGCCATTATACGCATAAAGCGTCAACATACTAAAAATTAAATGGGAAGCACAACAAATAGACGATTTACAAGTGTACGCAACGAAGTGCGGCAAACCATTACTCTCGTTGAAAACATAAAAAGCCTAAAAAGTAATATTCACCCTCGGCCCTTCTCCCTCTTTTTTCCCTTCATCTTCATTTTAATTTTTTCAATCATGTTGTAATACTTTAATTCAAGATTTAATCACTTTAGTTCGTGATTAATTATATTATTTTTTTAATTCGGGATCTAATATCTTCGATTCGAGGTAGGGTTTTTTTTAATTTTTTTGCAGTTAAGTTTTTTTATTACGATAAATAAAACTAAAACTCGTTGCTAGTTTTTTTAATCTTTTGTGTTTTTTCATTCAAAAAATTCCATGAAATTGCCTACAAAGTGTTTGATGAAATATTTCAGTGACTTTTTCTTTAATTTATAACTTTTAAGGTGTATCATAAAAAATACATACTTATTCTTTTTATATAAAAAAATTAGTTCTTGATATATAGTCTCACGGATATATAATTTTGGAAATTTTCTTTTTTTGTTATCAATGTTCAAACAAACATGAGTACATCTCACGTTCTTAATGAGAACTACTTCTTTTTTATCACAATGTTCTATCACTTTTCTTTTTGAAGAACTTTTTTTTATCACAATGTTCAATCAGTTTTTTTAAAAGAAAAATCACGTTGCTCATCAGTTTTTTTTTTTGAAAAACTTATTTTTTTTTTTGTATTTACAATGTTCATGAGGTAGATCACAATCTTTATCACTTATGAGTGGAGATAGCAAACATAAACATAAAAGACACTTATCACCATAAACTTTCTGCCCTTTTATTATCATAAAAACCACCAAAGTAGTGTGATTTGGAAGGCAAAACTTTATATTTTAAGGTATCTGTTTCCCTAAACCACCGGGGATCAAACCTTTCTTTCATTACTCATCTTATTTTTATAATGGATAAGTGTAAGCATTCAAACAAATAACGCTTCCTAAATTATCATATATATGCAAGCAATTGAAGCCCTAACTTTTTGTTATTCCTTTACAAGCACCTAGTGGAAATAGTTATCGATTTCATTACGCGAACGCGAATGATATCTCTTTTACGGTTCAGTTATGTTTGCCATGTCTTAATTGATAACTAGTACTATTTTGTAATTTTGTTATTTGCATATATAGTGCTACTAAGATATATAGTTTAATGTTTTGGTAATTCTTCTTTTCACTCGCCGATAAGCTCATAAATTAAGCTAATTTGATCCCTTAGGTTGTACATATCAAAAGACTACTTGACTATTAGTGTTGCTCTTCCACTAAGGACTTCTACTTCGTAGCTAGCGCTCTTCAAAATGTGTGAGAGGCTCCACAAGGGTTCAACATGTGAGATATATTTGTCGTGTATATATTGTAGGGAGAATTACATGTATATCCTTGTTAGGATTTAATATTACATGAATGTCCTTTTTTACTTTTGTAATTACTATATATTACAAAAGGCAGAATACCCGGCCCACCACCCACCGGGTTGCATTTAATGTTTTTGACCCGAAATTTAATGAGGCTTTTTTTTTTTCTCTTTATATTGACCTTTTTTTTACCTTTTTTTTAAACTTTTTTTTTTCTCAAAAACTTTTTAAAATAAAACTTTACTTTTTTTTTTCTCGGAATACCCTCTCGCGCTGTTTGAGTCATCGGTCTGTTTTTTTATGAATAAACCTTTAAGTTTCCTCAAACCTCGCGCTCCGCTAATCGTCCCGTTCTTTTTTTTTCTAAAAAAATTTTTAAAATAAAATTTTCCTTTTTTTTTTCTCGAAATACCCTCTCGCACTGTCGGAGCCATCGGTCTGTTTTTTTATGAATATTTTTTTCTTAACAGTTAGTTTTTTTTTTACTTTTTTTTCTCAAAAAAATTTTAAAATAAAATTTTCCTTTTTTTTTCTCGGAATACCCTCTCGCACTCTTTTAGTCATCGGTCTGTTTTTTTATGAATAAAACTTTAAGCTTCCTCAAACCTCGCTAAAACTTTAAGTTTCCTCAAACCTCGCGCTCCGCTAATCGTCCCGCAACGGCGCGCGGTCGCCAGTTTTTTTTCCCTTTTTTTCCCAAAAAAATTTCTAAAATAAAATTTTCCTTTTTTACGTTTTCGGTCTGTTTTTTTTATGAATGTCCGAACATTTTAAAAAAAAAAATTTTAATTGTTTTTTTGCTTTTTTTTTTCAAAATATTCACTCACACTTTCTGAGTTATCGGTATTGTCGGGTCGACCCGACCCAGTCCGCCCCGACCCGTTCCTTTTTTTATTTACGAAATAGCCCCTCAAATATTTACGAAATACCCCCTCTCATTTTAATTTTTTTTTATAAAATACCCCTTTCCCCACTAGCGGTCGACCGTAAGTTTTTTTTTTAGAATGCACCAAAACAGTGCTTTAAATCGGTCGTTGCTTAACGACCGTTAATTTTTTTTTTTTTTTACAAAAACATACCTTCTAACACGTCCAACCGAAAACACCGGCCGCCAAACATCCCGCAGCGAAACGCGGGTGACCTAACTTGTTGAATCTATATCCTTTACAAATTTTTGTAATTACATCAATATCTTTCCAAACTTTCAAATTCTCATATATATTCAAAAATCAATTGAATTATTCACTATAAATTATGAAACTATTATTTATCTCTTATTTATCTTTTATATTGATCATAATTATATTAATCATATATACTTTTTAGCCAGAGTGATGAAAGAACATGATGATGTAATTATAAAGTTTCGATACAGATATGAAAAAACATATTGTTCATATATATTTATTTGTTCATATATATTTTTTAGCTTCGAGTGATAAAAAAAGCATGTTAGATTTTTGGATATAAATAAGAATTTCAAAGTTTGTGAAGGATATTGATGTAATTACAAAAGTTTGCGAAAGATATTGATGTAATGACAAAAGTTAGTTAGGGAAGGATATTGACGTAATTACGAAAGTGAGAAAGACATTGATGTAATATTGAAGTTTAGTAAGGATATAGATGTAAATGCCCCGGCCTAGTGGCAAAAAAGCTTGTGACTATCACTCTAAAATGTGAGGTCTTAAAGGTGCAAACAACCCTGAAGTGGCCACGCCTACCTCCTTTGGCTTTACCCGGTTTGAGTCTGTGTGGCGGTGGATTCAAACCCTGTGAATTAGTCTACAAAAAGTCGCAAACCATGGTTACCAAAAAAAAGAACAAGTATAAATACTATGTCGGGACATTAAACCATTTCTGAGGTGTGGCCGAGTGGTAAGGCGCTCCCAAAGACCAAGGTTCAAACCTCGTTTGGCGAATATTGTGGAATGACTAAGGAAAAGTCTGGAAAAAGGCTTGACTTCCCAATGAACCTAAACATGGATCCTTCTGCGTTTACTGTGTTGGGACATTAGTATATATATATACTCATTGAAAGGGACCACCAACCTAAGTACCAAGCTATTCGACATTACTCTCCTAAGTTTCAAGCTATTTACTATGTGATATTATATTTGGTAGTGCAATAAGGTTGTGTAACCTTATAGGTTATGGTAATGATGGCACTTTTTGTAGTTTTTGTTAGTGATTTTGCGTCACCATATGATTTAAGTGTAATGGATTGACTTGGTTGACCAATGTGTAATCATGATAAATGTTCAACAA
>BQNB010149722.1:0-16133 GCA_026074375.1 Tanacetum coccineum | reverse complement strand
TGACTTTTTCCCTTTGTCAAGGGTGAAGAGTTTGGATTTGCCTAGTAGTATTTTATATATATATACTTATCCACGAATCACTAACAAATGCAGGCCTACAAACTAGATTACTACTCTTATAGAATTATAAACTAAGAGCAAAGAAGGCAAAACCAACAGCTTAAAACAGACATGAGCTTAAATTGCTTATACTAATGAAACTATGACTAACATATCCTAATTACTTATGCTAAATCACTACTTAAGCTGAAAAACTCTATTCAAAATCTTAAATCCTTTTTTTATAAACCATAAAATGAAAATCTAAATTATATAAAAGGAACAAAGGGATCTTAGCAGTACTAACTAGAGTTAGTACTGCCTTGACCCAAACATCCCTTTATATTACTAAAATCCAATTTTAGCTTATAGGATTGAGATTCAGTTAACAAACTTCAAATACCAAATAATAATAAGCTATAAATAGACTTAATCAACAACTTTTAATAAACAAATAATCAACAAGGCTTATCAAAATGCTCTTATGAGCTATCAACAAGCTCCAGCTTATCCTAGGATAAGCTGGTAGGGTCCTGGAAGCCCATCCATTACTGGCTTCCCTTCCATTAATAAGCTGTGGTAAGATTGGAGTGGATTTGAGTATTACTTAAGCTCATTTAAGCTTTAAGAGCTTAAATGAGAATGTAGCTAGCTTATGTAGAGATTAAGACAAATTATTAAGAACTATTTGATCAATTAAGAGCTTATTAAACCAAATTGCTTATTAAGTAAATCATAAATTGCATATTAAAATGAAAACACACTTTTATTAATAAAAGAGTAACTGATTACAAGCTTGAAAAAGAGATTACATTCACTGAATTAAGATATTACAATAAGCTAAATTGCAAAAACTAAAAGTTATTTAAAAAGCTACACTAAGCTATATTAACACTACTCCTCGATGATCCATTGTGAGTGAGAGAGGTCTTGTATTTATAGGCCTGGAGAGAAGGATCTAGACCTCTGCACATGCTCCCCTTGATTTGATCTTGGCCTTTCAATCATTGCCAATCATTGGATCTTCAATCTTAACCGTTGGATTAATAAGTGAGCACACGGATTGCCAAGCTGGCAATCCTTGTGTCAGAGGCTTTGTGCTTCTTTTTTGCCTTGTTTTAGTGTAAAATCCCATCTTTTGGTGTGTTAGTTTGATGCCCGTGTGTCATTCTCTGACCAATCACAATCATTGGTGACGTTTTGGCTTGATGAGCTGGAGCATAGTACTTAGTATCTTGATGGCAACGCTGGACGAGCTTCTAGAAGTGGGTTAATTGTATTTAAATGGGGTAATTACGAGGATAGTGAATTGGGGAAGACGGGTAAACAGTAAAACTGTTTTTCCCGCCCCCCAATTTTATTTGTTTTAGTGTTTGACTCGGGGAATGGGGTTGTTTGACTTGGGCTCGGGATTTATAAAAAGAGATTGGGCCGGTGAAATTTTTGGGCTTGGTAAAGGTAAAAAGGTTTTATAATTAAGGGATAACGACCGTTAGCTTCTTAATAAAAGAGGACTAACGGTGTTAGTGATTTAGGGTTTTTGGTGAAATTTGATTTAACATTAAGGGTTATTTGAGTATTTTGAGGGGTTTGTCTTTTTGTGGGTTGACCAATGGTTGACCAAGGTTGACTTTGTTGACCTTTGCTAGAAACTCCTGGCTCTTGTGCACTTTATCCGTCTCGTGTTCGTGTTTGTCTGGTTTTGACGGTTTTCTTGTAATTTTTGCAATATCCATACCTACACATCACAAATGACAAAACAAGCAATATACAAGCATAATTTGCACAATTTGTTCATTTTAGGGCCATTTTTGGTATAAAAGGATATGTGATTTCTCACATATCAGATACCTCAACCTTCGATCATTTACTTTTGGATCCATGTCATGAGTAAAATGTCAAAAATGGTTTATAAAAATTGTCCTTAGACTTGAGATACAAGCAAGTTTTGCATGTGTGGATATCACTTTATGATTAGAGCCAAACGCTGTCCTGAAACATGGTAGTCATAAAAGCTATTTTTCGAAGTGTATGTGAAGCAGCATCCACAACACTTGTAGTCAACAAAGGATTTGTTCTTCCACTTAATATGTGCAGAAAGATACTGATCCGTCCAAACTACACCTTAAAATATATATAGTATATAATAAAATATAAAATATATATAGTAAGAATAGTCTAGAAACAAAGTCAATGAAACCGAGAAGTAGTATAGAATGTTCCCGGGTCGTTTATCCCCAACGAGGCTGTGCTGGAGAATCGATACAGTCAAGAATGGTTAAAAGATTTTTGGATTTTGAATTACACTACGAATACAATAGCACAATTAAACTATAGAAACAATTAAACAATTAAAAACGTTTAACTATTACGAAAAATTAACAAACGTGAATTAAAAACGTGAGCTAAAACGAGAATTTAGAATCTAAAGCACTTCTATTAACAAATTTTATACCTAAAAATCACAAATTTAAAAAGAAAATTTTAGGAAAAAGAATTAGAATTTTTTAACTATTTTTGTATTTTTTATGAATTTTTAAAGAAAAATGAATTACTAAAAATAAACTTTTTCTAAAATTTAACACTAAAATTCTATTTTTATTTTTCAAAAATACTAGAGTGAAAAAGAAAATTATTACAAAAAGAATTAAAAATTTTCAACTATTTTTCTATTTTCTATGATTTATTTAAGAAAAAGAAATTACTAAAATGTTCAACGTTATGGTTGTTTGTTCAGGTTTTTTAAGTTGGTATTCAAGTTAGTTACTTATTCAGCTTCTGCTTATAAATAAGCACTTATAAGCTACTCAAACTAAACATTGTAGAACCTTGAGTTTAGATTTGCTTATTTTTAAGTGGATAAAGGAATGTTAAAGGGTTGCATATCTCTTCTTAAACGTTTTAAGGTTAAAAATGGGGGTACAATAATTTGATTTTTATTGAAGTTGTTATGAAAGTAGCGAAGCCCTAATTCCTGAGGTTGACCCGTATCAAGAAACACATATTTTTGCACATAAAAGTTATAATTTTACTAAAAAATCCAGCTTTTTTGATACTTTATGCAAGAAATTTAGATACCACACTTAGAAAGTATGCATTTTTATCGGCAAGAGTCGATTTTTGATGAAAAAGAATCGGTTTTTATGGAAGTAATGATGAAGTTAGTGAGACGCTAATGGCGTTTTTTGTTTATAGTGTAGAGTTTATGGCTCAGAGACATAAAGATGAACCTTATGTCGGAGTTAACATAATATAGAGGTTGAGGTTGATGTCGCTTCGGAAGCTGAAGAAGAGGATGAGGATGACGCCAATGAAGGTTAGATTTCATTCACTTCTATCTATTGTTATTGTTTGTTTGGCTTATATGATGAGATTTTAGATATTTTTGGTTTTAAGTGGGTTTTTTGAGTGTTTAGGATTGGATTATGGTGAAAGTTGCTGATTCTGGTCATGGTGTTTGTGGTCACGCGGCACATATCTATTTGTATAATGTGTTCAATTGCAAGGATGTGTTATGTTATGTGGTAACCAAATTGCAGAACTGTGGCCCATATCTTTATGTTGGTATGTCATACATAGTGTTCAAGAAATCTTTATGCTATACTCCCTTTAGCATTTACGGAGTATAGCTTAGTCATTACACATGCCATAGAACTAAGCTTAGAAGATTAAGAATGGGTGTGTTGCTATTATAGAAATAGTTAGTGAAGATACTGTGATGTTTGCTTGCATGTAATGATGAATTAACCTGCTTATTGAAAACTCCGTAACTTGCCCTAAGTTAAGCCAATAAGCAGTTGCGGATACGAAAATAAAAAAGGTGTTTGAATCAGGCTACTGCAGAAATAAGAATAGGGTGTGTTTTGATTAGGCTGTTATAGGTTTATGAATGAGGTACTTATGGATCAAACTATTACATAAGTGTGGAATCAGGTAACTGCAGAAATAATGTATATTCGAATTAGGTTGCTGCATCATAAACTATTCAGATTGCATTCGTTCCGTCCACCTACTGTATTCAGTGCGTTTTTAGGTAAATGGCATTAGTGAATCGAAATGCTCTTTGCTAGCTTTTCTGACGGCATAATACAGGTTAGAAACACTTTTTAGATTAGTACTTACATTAGAAACTTGGAATTGCAACAAATAACTTATTGAATGGGTGAATTTGGAAAAACTCACAAACATCACTTGATAGCAAATGTCAGACAATACATATTGTTTGACAACTCGAATGATCAATGTAACGATGAAATTGACATAAAAGAATATCATAAGTTGTTTACATATGGAAACCGATGGTAAAATTAGTATGTTCCACTGTGTGAACTAAAACTGAAAATATTTTGATTAATGTAACGATTTATTTGGTTGTTTGTGTAATGCAGAATCTGTAATTGATTCTTTGCTATCGAAAGGGGTGTTTTGGACACTAACGTGCTGCTGCAGCAAAATGCGTTTGGTTGTTAAGCAGGACCCTTTGCTTTTGCTTAAGCTAACGATGCCGCTACACATGGAATGTCAAGGTCGGATTTTGATCTCAATTTGTTGCTATTGATGAATGAAATAAAAATATGTGTTTACCAGAATGTTCTAGCCATTTAAGAATTTATAAACACCTATTCTTAATTGGGAGACTTTGTAAGTTTTAGGTTAGGGTCGTGGTTTAGCCAAAAAATCTTTCTGAAACAAGTACTTTCTGATTGGTTGCGTTGAACAAAGCTCTTCTGATTCTGATTCGCACACATTCTGTTTATTTGAACAGACGGAGCATGTTATAAAAATTATTTGGACACATACTTCTGATCCTAATTCCATTCCTTGACAATAAGTTGGATATAGACATTGATAAAATGTATTCATGTAGTCATTATTAACTGACTTTCAGGTTCAGGAGTGGCAAGGAGGTGTATGAAAACTTTAACATGTTCTTGAGCAAGGCGAGGTGAAGCAACTGATAGCCATAGTCTTGCTGAAGAATGTCCCAACTCTGAACTCACTGTGGATGCGGGTCGTCATTCCGGCGAGTCCCAACTCTGAACTCACTGTGGATGTGGACGTGGGTCGTCATTCCGGTATATGTGCAGAATATGTACTTACAGAGAACATGGTACAACAATGGCTGGTCTTAAGGTAATGCGTTATAGATTCACCTTCAAGAACAATATAGATTGCTATTGGTTATATGGACCTGTTGATATTCTTGGGCAATAAAATTATTTTTGTAGAAGACAATAGTAATTAGATTTAGATGTCTGTTACTACTTTTAAGGGACACTATGCACATCATATTTATGAGTATGTCCAGTTTTTGATATCATATATTGTTTGCTGGCACTGGCTCTTGCTGCGAGTTCGATGACGATTTGTTTCAAAATTTACGAGGAAAGTAAATGAATGCTCAACATGTTCTCCAAGGTATCTACTAAAAATCATTCCAGGAAACTTTTTTCGGAACGCTTTTTCAAAAACCCGTTTCTAACTGGTGAGGAAGGCACAATGTTTTTTTTCACACTACACTAAAAGAGGGTTGTTTCCGTGTTTGATTTTCCTAGACAGGGTAGTGGCCAAAAGCAAACAAAGATTTAAGCTTAATAATAAAGTATGTGGGATCCCACTAAGGAAAGATATTAATCTCAAAAAGAAAGTTAAACGTTTGTCACATAAAATTTTAATTCTAGTTTTAAAGATTGAACGATAACTAATGCTTTAGTTATCTTAATAATTTTGTCAGAGAGCAGTGGGTTTTTTTCCACTAGGTAGAATTGACGATGGGCCTTTACAAATGATTAATCGAACCGCGTCGAGGAGATTGAGGAGGGATTTGGTTTGGATCTGCCTGCAGACTTCATATCAGTACTTCTTCATAAATTAGCTTTTTTTTAGATTTGAATCCATCTAATATTGTTACCGCTAAAAATTACATTACTATTGTATAACATATGCTCGCGGCACCGCGAGGTAACAAAATTTGTTTAATCAAATGTCATAAAAATAATTTATATTCTTTACTCATTTGAAATTGTTAGGAGACATTTTCCAAATACTTTGAAGACGTCTTTGTAGCTTTGTCTCAGTTGGCCACCAAGGGTGTTTCCTTGAGGAGGGTTGTTACCACATGCGAGAGGTCTCAGGTTCGAGTCATTTTCCGTGTGCGTTTTTCTTCAAGGTGGGAAGAATTAGTGTGGTTCTGCCCATGGATGCGTCGATTCGAGATGGCAGGGACTACCCTTCATGGGTATGTATGTGGAATAGAATCACTAAATTCTATTCGAGGCTGGCAAGGACTACCTTCTGGGTAAGTACTGTGGAATCGAATAACTAACTTAGTAACTGTACTAACTCGTCGTTCCAAAAAAACGATAAAATTATTTATAAGTTGGATATTTATTAATAGGGAGTGTTTGTTCAAGCTTAATTTTTGGTTTATAAGCTTGTGGCGTTAGCATATATTTGAAAAGTTGTCGACACTTTTTGGTCCAATCAATGCTTTTGCTATAGGAGGATGGGAAGGATTTACTTGAGGGTGTGTGTTTCTTGTCTAGCGATGCCTTTTTCATTCTCTACTCAAATCAAATAGTGAGGAAGTAAGCTACTGTTTGGTTTTGGTATGACAATGGAGTTGGAAATGTAACTAGATAGGAAGAGCCCCTCTTGTAATATGAAAGGGAGGTGTATCCTTCATAATGATGCCCCCTTTTGACAAGCATACTCTATTGTGGATGACGGTTGAATGGTTTATGCTTTGTCTTGAGGGTGGAAATGTAGTTATGAGGATATGGTGTGGTGAATAAAGGTGAACTTGATGAGTTTATCTCTGATTTTGAGGTATTATCAGAGATATAGTTTTTTCTAGTGTCATCCGAGATGGATGATCAGTTGATAGAGATATAGTGATATATGTTAATGAATATTGTAAAGTGTATGTTTTGTTTCTGTATCAAAAGTTTAGGCGTGTCTGTTCTTTGATCAAATTTGATGTATTTATTCTAATTAATAAAATGTTCACCTTTTAAAAAAAAATATATATATATACGGTTATGTTTTAAGAAAAATAAAATAAAATAAAAAATGCACAAGTTGTGAGAGTCAAGGTACAAACATGTAAAGTGTGAAAGTTATCCTTTAGTAATTTCTGAAATTTATACGAGCAAAGTTGAAAAAAAAAAACAAACTCGTAAAACATGGCATTTAGTTAAAAATATTTTGAAAATGAAGTAGGAGTACTCCGTATCATTTTATTAACTAATGGTACAAGTGTTTTATGCCTAGTTTTGATTGTAATAAAATAAGGGTACAAATGCAATCAGCTTTCTAGTAATGGGAAGGGAAATCAGTTTTTTTTTACCAACATAAATCCTCAAAACTCATATTTTTTCCTTTTTGCTAGCTAAGGTGTCTACTTTAGCCTTATTATGAGATACATTTAGCTTATTATTCTCAATATGAATAATCTGTCTTGTTGGTACGTTTGTTGTAATAGAAGCTAAATTATTAATGTTTGTTTGGCTATACTATTGTTTAGATTTTAATAAATCTTTATTATAAACTCATATGTCTCTAAAATATAAGCCATAATATTTTTTTTTTTTTTTTTAAATTTTAGGGGCTTTTGAAACCTAAGCGAAATTACTTTGGATTTTGGCTTATTATTCCATAAGCCTCATTTCTGCTTAGTTTTAAGACTTGGGGGACTTTATAAGTTTATTATGATATAAGCGCAAGTCTCAATATAGGCTTTGAAATATAAAACAAAAGACCCACCAAAAAAAAAAAAAAATGAGCTTATTTTCATAAGCGAAACTAAACAACCCCAACGAGGACAACAACAGATAAGTGAAATGTCAAGGATGTAAAGTGTAAAAGGTAATAGTTTAGGACCAAAATAGAATTAGATGTAGTTTGACTTTGACTTTAGTAAACAGCTGTATCTTTCCCATAGAAATCATGCAACAGTTTTTCCCTCCAATTCATAATTCAGTTACATTTTCCTCCATTCTTGATTCCTCCAATTCATAATTCAGTTACCTGTTGCTCTCTGAGAACTGCTTGAATCGACCTCAAGATGCAGAACGAACGACAACGGCGTTTAGACGCTGTGAGTATTTTTGGACTCATTTAATTACGTTATACATATAGATTTTGCATCACATATTGGTTGTGTATGATGGATTGCGTCGATGTCATCGTCGTATTGATGCATTCAATGCAAGTTTCACATGGACTGTTTTACACTGGGATAGCGATCTGTTTATGCTTATTTTCGTGCTATTTGTTGTTTTTGTTGTTGTGCGTGTGTGTGTGTGTGTGTTACTGGTTGATTGAAAATGCATTGTTGTTACCATTATTATTGTTAACCTAACTTGAGTGTTGTAAATATCGCTCGGTGGTACCTCGGCGGTCGACCACCTTTAACTCGAAGATAGTGGCCTTATTGACCAAAAGATTATGTCATAGGATCATTTGAGTGGGTACATTAATCATGATATACTAATTTTTTGCATCTCGCTGCCGTGATCTGAACTTAGACTTTGTTTGACCGTCTTTCAATTTGTGCATTAACTGTTTCAAGTTGATAATTTACTACTATACTCGGATATTGTTTACGTCCTGTGTCTTTAGCCTTCATCTGTTTTGTGTATTTGTGTGAGGGTGTCTTGTGTTCTGTTTATTAATCACATTCTTTTTTACTATATGTTTTACTTGATTTACTAAAGTTGAGATAAATATAGAGGCCTTAATTGACTAAGAACTTGTGTGCTAGGATGATATGAGTGTTTACTTGTCTTTTGGATCATGCATTATCCGCGATGTGGCCACTTCTGGTATAAGTATATCTCACAAACCGAATCTTTACAAATGCGGAAATTGTATTTTATTTCTGCTTGTTTCCCCCTTATTTTGTTCTGTATTTGTGGGGGTGTATTCTACTGTTATTCTGGTTTTTGACTGGAACATATTCTTTTTTTTTTACAATGATTTGAGACGTGTACTGAAGTTCAGACATACACAGAAGCTTAATGGACCTATATAATTTTTGTGTTAGGGTCATATGAGTGGGAATTGGAGTTTTGGTAGCAATGAAAGTAAACGTAATGGGAAAGAAGGAATGTCTTCAGATCTGGGAAGACAGAACAAGGCTCCACGTCAGGTTTCATCTCCACCGATTCGTAGAAAAACTTCTGAACAAAACATAGCATCCCCAAAATTATCGTGTTTGCCTTCTAATAATAATGTGCCCCTGCAACCTAGTGGTGATAAGATAGTTGATAACATGGAGGCTGGTTCATATTTCGCAAACCAGATGTTGAACCTCCGTGCCAGGCATGCTATTGAGAAGAAATCAGAGAGTACCTTTAACCAAAGGGAGGGAGGCAACCATGGCACTATTGGTAGGGAGGAAGAGTCCGCGTATGCAACTCCAAAGAAAGTATCTCTGCCAGAGAAAGGAACAAATGAAAATGATACTTTTGCTGCCATGGATAGACAGCGTTTGCATACAAGAGAAACCAACTCTGGAAGTCTGAGCCTTACAGCCAGGAAACCAGTAACTCGATCTGCGAGCGGGAAGAAACCTCAAGCTCAAAAGTCTCTACCACAAAAACAATCTCCATTATGTCAGTCTAAACAAGACGAGGATGCATCCTCTTTTGTGGAGACTCGGTCAAAGAGATCCAACACGGATGTTAGTCCTGGTTTTAAAAAGTCTAAGAGAAAGGAAAGAGAGGAATTAGAGACCAGGCCAGTGAAGACAGGTGTTATTGAAGAGGTTCATAAAGATAAGACTCAGAAAGCTAATGATGGGAGAAAAACAAAAGCTGTTGCAACAGATACATCATTAAATGTAAACAGAAAACGAGATAGTGAGGTAATTAAGCAAAATACTGAAGGGGTTCTCAAAGATAAGACTCAGAAAGCTACTGATGGGAGAAAAACAAAAGCTGCTATCATGAACACGTCATTATTTGAAAACAGAACACGAGACAGAGAGGTAGTTAAGCCACCTACTGAAACGAAAAAAAAGACTCACAACTACTTTGATGATGACCAGTTGTCACCCTGGAGGTAATAATGGGACAACGTCAAACAACCATGTGGATCTACTTCCTTTTGCTAACCGCTCCTTCACGACTAATTCAGCGACACAATATGGTCTAAAGAGTCAAACATCTGAGTTCAAATCAAGTACTCAAATCTCCTCCCCTGTATCTTCGTTTGAAATTGACAAGGACGACCTTGATGCTGATAGCTCATCTGATAATTCCTTCAAAACAAAACAAACCCGTAGCTCCCACAGCAAAGGATTTTCAAAGGAAGGTCACTGCAATGCAAACACAGAGGTACACTAATTTGTATCCTACCATCTTTCTGGTCTTGGCATATAAATTGCTTCTTTAGATTAAAGTGCTTGCTTATGAGAGCTTATTGCTTGTTTGTTTGTGGAATTTAGGTTTCATTTTTAAGCACTAAAGTCACATAGGACAAATACTATTTAGGCCCATTGTTTCAGCTTGTTTGTTTGGTTATTAGCTTATTAAAACCTTTTTAAAAGCTGATAAGCCCAATTTTTGGGGCTTTTCAGTTTTTCAGCATGAGCATATGGCTCATAAATTCATGCTGGTAAGCTTATAAGCTCTAAAAACAATTGAGCTTATGAGATTTCTAAAAGCTCTCATACTACATGATTCTAATTGTGCTATTCACTAATTAGTATTTCTGAGTCAAGATAATGTTATGTTAATGCTTTACAACCAATCATCAGGTGGCGGAAAAGGATTTCAACAGTTTACCAGAGGGCATCACTAGCCACATATGTTCAAGGCTTGATCTTTTTGAAATCACCCGGATGAGAGTCATGAACAAGCGTCTGAGAAACTTGACTATGACGCCGGAATTTGCTCGGGATCACAAGCGAACAGGCATGACTACAAATTGGTTAATTACTCAATGCCATACTGAAGCAAACCCCGCTTTAGGAATCATAAAAGCCATCAGGTTACTTGATGAAAGATTGGTAAGGTTCAGCTTAGAAGGGTATGATATAAACGTAGGTGATCATCAGAGTCTTGTGCTGAAATGCACGTTGGGAAGCATGTTGCTGTTTCATGTAGTGCCCAATGGTAGCTTGCGGGTTTTAAACCTGTCAAATGGGCGCGTCACCACAATCAACACTCCAAATCCTCCGTTTAACCAGGCATCGTTTGGCCGAATACACGAGTTTAAAATGTTGCCAGACCCTGAATATGAGTTCAGTTACTTGATCATTCATGAACAAGTCATCCAGCAAGGCGTGGTTCATTTTGAGCACCGGTCTATTAATCAGACTTGGACGAATGTCGACGCACAACCGGTACCAAATATACTTCACGTGAATACCCATGATCCAAGAACTATGATCTTTGAGTCTGGACAAGTCCGTTTTGTGGCTTTTAGTGCGGGACATCCCGTTGTTTTGAGCCAAAATGCCCACCAACTAACACATGAAGCTTTTGCCGAGGATGGGGTGTTTGAGCTGAATGAGCAAGGCGATCGTGTTATGGGTGAGTTAGTTAGGCTTTGGAGTAGGGGATCCAATGGATGGTTTGTAGTAGTAGAAAGCAATGACAATAATGCTTTTAATATTAGGATAGAGGGGATAGTCTTGTTCCGTCTAAGAGGGGACTGGAGTGGGGTGGACTTTGTATCCAGAATGCAAGCGGAATTGCTGCCAGTTCAGGGCTATGATCTAACTGAACCCCTATTGGAGGAAGTAAACGGAGTGGTACACCTGACCTTCGCAACACGGAGACATGGAGCTCGAGGATGCTTGGTTTTCAGCTTCAATCCCACATCAGGATGGACCTCAAGAGAACAGCCTAACCTAACGTTGGTGGCTATCGGTGCTAGTCCCGTTTTCGTCACAAGGCTCAATCTGATGCCAGGTATGACATATTTTTACAAAGTGAACTGCTGCAACTGTTTTTAACACTGACTGAGCAATGAAAATTTAACAACTACAGTGATTTTTTTCTTCTCAAATATGATAAATCCAACATATATAAACTACATCTCTCTCTTTACCCAACTACTTTCATTTAACTTCTTAGACTCAGCTTATTTTCATATCGTAACATCCAAAAGGACTTTTAATGTCTCCGCACAATTTTGTAATCCATATGTTTTTAGTCGAATATAACATTTGAACCTCTTGTTATGAGTTGTGCAGTATCTTTGCACCTTCATGTTTGGAATATTTACTTGTGTGTCTTAATTGTTGCTTGTGCCGATGCAAACATATAACCAAAGCAGTTGCGTAGAAAATGTTGCTTGATTTTATGTTCTACCGATGCAAAATATAATACGGGGCCGTTTTTCCAACCAATACTTAAAAAATCATTATGGCTTGATTTATTTTATGTACCCGAATGTTAAAAACACAATACTTGTAAATGTCAACTGTGTGTACCGATATTGATTTAGTTGCAACACTTGGATCAATATCCTCATGTTGCTTCTCCACCCGGTGTAGCCAAAGGGAAAAAGTGTCTTTTTCACCCGGCCCTTCTGCTGCGGAGCGAATTAGGAAGGTTAGCTCAACCTACCCTCTATGACATTAATCCCATAGTAGGGAACACATTAGTAGGAGTTATCCTTTATCGGAGGTAGCGAACCATCCGTCATGCATGTTCTGACTCGACTCGAGAATAAGTTTTTATCACCTTCTCCTGAACGCCCTGAACTAAGGAACTCTATCAGTCAATAAAACCCAAATTTCCCAATTAAGTAACGACACAAACAAATTACTCCAAGAAAATGTTATAGGACAAAGTCTATCTTTTTCCAATTGTGTCATCACTAAAAAAATAACATCCGTACCAACGGGCTTTTTGCTAAAAAATTTAGTTAAGTATTATAATCAATTAAAAACAAACATTTGAATTTTACTTGTTGAATTAATAATAGAAAATCTTTTTTTTTAGATAATGATTATTTTTCATTAAGTAAAATGTTGCTGCTTAGTTCCTTTAGTGATTTCTATTTTACTTTTTGTCTATAAGTGCCTTTGCTCTATTGCTTTTTGAATGCCTTCTCCTTTTGTCGAATGCGTGCTTTTCGTGTTTGCTTGCTCGTTCTTGATTTGCCTGATTATGTGTTTGTGTGTTCGTATGCATGCTTGTGCCTTTTTGTGCTTTGCGTTGTTGCTTTTCCCATTTGTTTACCTTGTCTTCTATGGCCTTGTGTGCTCCTTGCTTCCCTTGGTTTTTGCTTGTTTAGGTGATGGGGTGCTTCCGTGTTTTGCCTATCTGCTTGTATGTATGTTTGTATGTTTGTATGCTGTTGCTTTCTTTTGGTAGGGCCTCTAGGCCTTTTTAAGCTAGTTGCCCCTCTTTAGAGTTTGTTAATTTTCTTTGGGTCTCTATGTGCTTTTTGCTTTATTGCTCTTTGTATGCCTTCTCATTTTTGTTGAATGTTTGTTATTCGTGTTTGCCATCTCGTTCTTGCTTTGCCTGCCCCCGTGTTCGTATGCCTGATTTGTGCTTTTTGTGCTTTGCGTTGTTGTTTTTGCTTCGTCTTGCTTGATGTATGCCTTTCCTTGCATTTTGTATGTGGCTCATGGGCCTTGTTTCCTTTCTTTATCATA
The DNA here is from genome assembly GCA_026074375.1 of Tanacetum coccineum. Taxonomy (NCBI): domain Eukaryota; kingdom Viridiplantae; phylum Streptophyta; class Magnoliopsida; order Asterales; family Asteraceae; genus Tanacetum; species Tanacetum coccineum. Next base: position 2,473 of record BQNB010149722.1, on the reverse strand, counting down.
GTTTCGAAAACAATAATAATAATTATTATTATTACTAAAAAAATTAAAACAATCAAAAAACAAAAAAATGGCTTTCTCTCGCTATCTCTCCCTCTCTCTTGTCTCTTAGCCGGAGGTCTACCCGGAAGTAGTTTCCTTACTCATCAAGGGTAAGGGTATGATCTGTCGACATTTCACCCCCCCCCCCCCCCACACACACATACCCTGCCAGGTGGGATTGAATAGCGTTGTTGTTGTTGTTGTAAGTAAAATGTCAGCAATAATATATTTCAGTCGTCTTATCGTCTTATTTTCATACTAAAATACTTAAATTATGCTCAAATTTAAAAAAAAATCAAGCATACTTTTGTAAAATTACTTGATACATAAATCAAGCATACTTTTGTGAAATTACTTGATACATAACCCGCACACAATAACCCTTGTTAGATATTGTGAGGATTTAACCTATCAGTTTCTAAATGTTTATCTAAATTCCACAAAATATGAGTGTGCTAGTGATGTACTAGACTTTAAAACTTGGCTTGGTATATCTATTCGAGACCGCAATAATGAGTACTATGGATTTAGATGGAGTAACTTGTTTAAATTGGTAAATTTTAGGATTACACCCAAATCGCCTTTACACATTGCTTATTAACTAACTACACTGGTTACTTAACCCTCGTATAAACCTTTTGTTTACTCTCATTTTAAGAGTAAGATACCCCTAGAACAACCCGTAGAGCCAATCCTTTAGGAACTACACCAATTATTTGTTTCGTTACACATATACACCTTAGCCTATCATGTTATATTAAGTTTATTTTACAGTTGCTAGTTGCTTAAAGTGTAAAGTTTGTATTTCTCGAGTCTTGTGTCTGTTTTGGTACGGTTGGAAGAAATTTGCACATCGCAAATGGGAATGTATATTATAGTCAAAACTCATGTATTTTTTCTACCATCGCAATTATTGGTACGTTCGAAGAACGAGGAATTATCGAAGGAATTATCCAGAAATATTATGATCGTGAAGATGGCGAAACTACACCGAGTTTCGTAGTATAGTGTTAGCAAAAAAAATATATATATATTGAAAAAAATTAGAAAAATCACAACAAAAATAAGAGAAGGAAAGTTTGAAGATAATCATTTCGCAACTACCGAAGAAATTACACGAAGGATCGATTATTCGTTGATACAAATCGACGATATAGAATATTGTATAAAGTGGTAGATATCGCCACTTACCTTGTAAAGTATGTAAAGTATGGGCTGTTTGGGAAGTTGACCGTTACGAGAACGTCAACTTAGGTTGTTGTTTTTGATCTATGATCAAGACGTTGTAAATAGTTGTGTCTTTATCATGGTAAACGGTCGGGAAAAAAGTGTCTAGCAACTTGTATTTTAGACTTAATCTATTTGTTTCGTAATTTTTATTTAACAACAATTTATTTCCCTTTCCTAATCACTAACCATGGGTTTTACACGAATGAGGATGTGATCGAGCGTGCATGTCTATTCCGTCGTTACGGCCATGTATGCATGTCTCAGCTGCCTTGTTGGTTTATTACTATTGGTGAAAGTTTGAAGATCCCCACCCTATATCATTCTTCATCCTAACCGTTGGTTAAATTTGAATGAGGATGTGATTGAACACACATGTCTAATCCGTTGTTACGGCCATGTATGTGTGCTTCAGCTGCCTTGTTGGAGTGGTACTTTTAGTAAAAGATTGTAGAATGATTAACCCTAAGCCTTATCTTATAAAAACCCCCATATTTATCTTTATAAACTTGTTACTCCTTAGCTTTAGCGGTGGAGATGTGTATCCTTTCCAAGCTTATGATAGAATACTCGTCACGACCGAGCAGTTGAGTGAATTAGTTACATGTTGCCACATATATAATTATTGCAAAGAATTGTTGCTTAATCGTTTGTATTTGAGAATTGCAGTAATTATGGAGTACTTGGTGAAGCTTAGCTAAAAGGCACGCATTTTAGAGCATAAATGAAGAGTTCGAGAAAGTCTACTGATCTGACAGCAAATACGCCGTATTATTCTAGACCTATACGACATGTCAAATATCAAGAAAAGCACACTTTCAGCCAATACTCCGTACCCAAGAAGCTCGATACGCCGTACCCAAGATGTACAAAACACCGTACCGGAGTAGCCCAATATGCCGTACCCAAGGACCCCAATACACAGTACCGGAGGAGCTCAATACGCTGTACCCAATAAGTCTGATACACCGTATCGAGGAGGTCTGATACGCCGTATCCATATCAGCTCAAGAAAATTCTGGAATATTTTATTCTTAGAGCCCACACCAACTCATCCAATACGCCGTATTTAGCTTATATATATGCTGTATTGAAACGACTTCCAGAACACAAAATATAGACGACCATAAACTCAGTTTTAGGCATGAAAGTGAATCCCTAAACCACCAAGTCGACCAAGAGACGAATAAAGGAGCCTAGTAGGTCA
>BQNB010149719.1:0-16133 GCA_026074375.1 Tanacetum coccineum | reverse complement strand
CTTGACTTTCTACTTAGCAGTACTTTGATCTTTCATTCAGCAGTACTTTGACCTTTTGACTTGTATTTCCCAACAAGTAAGCAAAATATAAGCCAAGAAAGTCAAGAAAACCCTAAACGAGCCCTATTTGAACCCGTGACCTCGTTTCTTCAATTCTAATCCGTTTTAACCCAAACCAATTGCTAATATTTGCTAATTACTTTAATACCAGACCTTAACAACCTATTTCATCTATCATTAATCATTATAAACACAATGTACCTTGGAAAGACTCTTGAAATCCATGCCGAGCCTAAATCTGACCCGCACCCTTTCTAACTTCATTTTGACCCACTTAAACTCTCACCATGTGCAAATGGCCACCCAAGATACCTTCTAGACTCTTTATAGCAGCTTACCCAGTAGTTTTGACAACTCCATGGTTAATAATGAAGGCACCATGTGCTTCTTTTTCTTCTCTTCAACCGCGGCAGCAAAGGATGAAGCCACATCCTTCAACCTAGTTTCCTAGACCTCCACACTTCATTTTCTAGCTTATACACCTCCCTAACTAGACCATCTATGCGTCAAGACCAGATCATAACCCTTGCTTACTCATTATACCTTCAAATGGGTATAAATAGGGGCCCTGTGTGTTCATTCTTCTTCATCCCCCCACTTCCTCCTCTATAACCCTTCATAGTAGTAACTCCTTGCTCAATATGAATTCTAATAGATCTTAAGAAGTCTCAAGTACAGAAAGGAAGCAAAAGAAACCAAGAAATGAAGCCCGAGAGTCGTTATTCTAGCCGTACAAAGCCGAAAGTCCTGATTCTGACCCGTTTCCAAGCTATAAGCTCAAACCAGGTTCTCTAATCTTATATTCTACTCATATAACGTTATAATGTTCATATGATCTTGCTAAAATCATAATATAAAGCTTTGAGTTATGCCTTTTTGATCCAAAATCGTACACCCGAAACCCTAATTTCATGTTTTTACTTAAACTATGGGTTAAACTTGTAAACTTTTGTTATAATCAATCCTAATAAGCTATTATAATGTTAAAATAAGTGCTTTGATAAGTCATAAGAGAATTTGACCTTAAAACCCGCGCGTTTTCATTTTGAAACCCTAATTTGACCCGTTTTACCTTTTAGCTTAACGAATCGTTAAATTAAACTTGTGTTGTGTTAAATCTTCATATTTTAGTTTATTATAACTTATAAATGACTATTGAAATGTTAAATTAAGCTTGCATGGCAATTTGGACATGTTTTGTAATTAAAATGCATGCAAGGGGTATATATCGTAAATTTCAGAAACTTGTAACTAAAAGGACTAAAAGTGTCATTTTATTAAAGTTATAACTATAAGGGTCTATTATGTCACTTTTTAAAGTATAAGGTTTACTTGGTATATCAATAAAAGTTGAAGGACCAAAGTCGTAAAAATGCAAACCCTAGGGGTCTACTTGCAATTTTCCAAACCCCAGGGTCTAAAATGTAACATTTTGAAAAAGTGTAAAATCATATCCAAAACATTATATAACATAACTTTAATTAACGCTCCTCGTGCTTAACATCTCTAGATATTGAATAAAATGCTTAAAACTGCTTATGTTCTAATCCTTATATCATTCATCATCGATGTGCTTTCAAAAATCATGTCCCGGATCCATATCATACCACAATACTAGGGAGCTTCATATTAAGAAGTTTCATCTTGGTATTACGTTCTGTCTGAGTTGTTGGGTTTACGATTTAAAGTGCCCTAGCTCCACAAACGTTTACTTAAATGACTTCTAAACTATGATGGCCCGAACGTGTTATGATAATTTTTATATCAAAACCAACATCGATATATACAATCAAACTAAGACTTGCCATATATTAACCCAGGTTGTCTGTGATTGCCGTGTTGAAGCCGTTACCACGTTCATTCCTATACATTAAGGCTATCAATTTCCCTATACTGTTCAGGTGATTTTCATGAGCCTTGCATTTCATCTTTTTTATAAACCCGCGAGGAGTAACATTTCTATAAAACAGAATGCCATAGTTTCTACATGCTAAATTTTTCAATTTACTATTGCCTAAGTAACTACTTTGCCTTTAAGTCCCCATAATCATGAACCGTTAATTACTCTCTGTAGTAAGCCGCGAATGAAATGTGAATAGATCTATTGGGTCTAAACTGCCCCGTTGGTGTATCCAGTAACGATAACCAATGCACATCATTAGAAATCACAACGGGTATTTTAGGCAAAGGTGCCCGCAAAGGGGCAATATTATCATTAAGACCTAAGGCAGTTCGGAAATCATGAGCTAATGCAATAATAAATTATGTTTTCAACTACGGGTGTAAATATCAATGTAACTCCAAATATCGCATTTGCATTCCAAATTATATTACTTAATCCTACGGAAATCACGTCTAACCTTTTGTTTGTTCTTTTTAGCATGTTTTTATAGCTCAGAGTAACTAATGGCACGGAGTGATGAGGACCCGAAGATGGAAAAACCGTTATCATTTTAAATGTTTTTATTTTAGTATTTTGGAAACTCGTCGTTTGTAAAAACTCAGAAGAAAAAATGAATGATAACTTATTTTCAAAACGACTCTTTGATTTCGTTTTTCTTATGATTATGACTGTTGTAGCCCATGAAGTAATACCCCAGATTAGCTTCCGCTGCTATATTATTAAAATGGGGGTGTTACAATTATGAAGTATCTGCAATAACATTAAAGTCATCATTTTATATGGGTTTATAAATGGATGAAAAATTTGAGTTAGGGTTTGTTAATTGGAGATATTTGAAAGAATTAAATCGATAAATATGGATTTAAAACCCTTAATCGAATTATTATGAAAATACCCTCAACAACCCAGCAGTAGTAAGTTATGCTTAACAGCATTAACTTTGAGTCACCAGTATTAACTTCAATTCCATTCCAAACTTCTTTCCTATCATCAATCTAACACTTTTCTTTGCTTATTCTGCAAAATGTTAGCCCAAAAACCAAGAAAACACAGCCTAGCAATTTTCATAATACGGAACAGTATTAATTATACCTAGCTATATTAAGTAAACTAATAGTAGAAACTCAACAGTATTAAGTATAACCCGCAGTATCAATTATACTTAATAGTAGAAACTTTTAATGACATGAATACCAGTACTAATTCATACAAAACTCTACAAAAACATAAAGAAATAAAAGACTTTAAATATTTTGCATTCAATGTCTAGCAATCAATATTGAACATCTACTTACACATCAAAAGCTTTTGTAAGTAATCTGCAACAATTCTTGTTGTCATAAGAATTTGACCATTTTGAATCAATTTTCTTTTCTTATCATTGCAATCCTCTAATAAAATGTTGTCCTGATCTCTATATGCTTATTGTTTATTTTAATGAAAAACAGAGATTTTTAAATTATGAAAATAAAGTACTGTTATATTGTCAATAAAGAATCTTGTTATAGATTAAAATTGCACACCCATAATTATGTAGTTGATTCCTGAAATCCAAAAGCACTTGGTCCATAGCAACTTGAAGCAAAATCCACATATCCGCTTCTGTTATAAGGAAATTGCAACCAAATATCTAATTTTCTTGCACTGCCATGATGATTAATCTACACCCAAGGATTTGACAACCTCTGTTGTTGTAGCCCTCCCTATCCAAGCTTGCTCCAGGTATAATCACTAGCAGTGTAATGCTATACCAAATCAAAAGGAGAATCTTTAGATGACCAAATGGCCCATTTTTTGGGTTGGACTTTCAAGTACCTAGAAATTCCATTTCCACAAATAACTACGAGCATGAAGATTTGAAACCTTGGATTTACTTGGTAAGCTAGCACAAAAGGCACATACTGCCAAACAATAATGTCAGGTCTTGAAGATTAAGATACATCAATCGAATCAATCCCACCTGACCTATACATACGAATATCCTACGGTTCTTCACGCATCTTTTCATCTTTAAGCAAGGCTTTTTGAGTTTCCATTGGTGTGCTTACAGTCTTGACTTCTGTAAACCTAAATTTCTTTAAAATTTCAGCAACATATATATCTTGACTAATAAATATGCCATCCTTCTTTTGCTTCACTTGTAATCCAAAGAAAAATGTAAGTATCTCATCCATAGAATCATCTAAAATATACTCATGCATCAACTTCTCAAATGCAATGCATAGCTCCTTCTTTGTTGAACCAAAGATGATATCATCCAGACATAAAAATAACCAGCAAATATCATGTTTGTGAATTTTGAAGAATAAGAATCTTGTCAATTTACTCCATCTTTAAAAAACCCATTATCCATAGATAATATTGACAAGTGTTTCATACCAATGTCTCCTAAAAAAAGGAGCTTGATGTAGTCCATAACAATGCTTTTTTTCAAGTCACCGTTGTATACTCTATCAGAAAGTATGGATATAGAAATCTAGTGGTTTACACACCTACACTCTTCTTTTTAATCTTCCCATAGAGAAAAGTACCATTTTACCATCCATTTGATACACCAAAAAAACTTTAAATGAAAGCATAAGCTAAAAATAGCCTAATTGGCTTCAATTCTTGCAACAGGGGCAAAGACTTCATCATAAGTTAAATCCTTTCTCTTATGTAGTACCCTTAGCAACCCAATCTTGCTTTATTCTTATCACATAATTCCCCTTTCATCCTTTTTTAATATTCCTGAAAACCCATTTAACAGCCTATCAGGCCCTTTTGTCCTATTTGGTAACTCCACTAAAGTCCAAACTTCTTGTAACTTGAATTATAGAAGCTCTTCCTACATAGTGTCTATCAGCTTGTGATCCTTCAATGCATAGAATTGACCTTTTTTAGGTTTTCCTTGTGATAAAAAAAGCAAGCAAACAAACATTTTATGAAGGTCTTTATGAATTTGTTCTTTGTTGAATAGTACTAACAACAACAAACACTATGTAGCCTCAAAATTTCCTTACGACATCTTTCATTGTTTACGTAGCTGATTGCAAATCTCTAATTAACCTTGATCAATGAGGATGATCCATTATGAATATCCCTTGTAGTGGATTAAGGACTGACATGGAATGTTGTTCCAAATTGTTCATGTCAGCCACTACACCATCATCTTCATCATCTCTTGAGAAGTCAAATATGCTATCATCTTCCAAAGCAGGCATATTTGTATCAAATGGAAGTTTAATGCTTGTTTTTCCACCAACAACCTTAACCTCATTTGTGTCAGCAACATTAACAGTTGAACTAACAGTATTAACATTATCAGCAGTATTAACATTGTTAGTGCTGTTAACATTATCTTCCTTCTCTTGATCTTTACATTTATTATCTTTTCTTAGATCTTCATCAACCTTCTTTCCATCATCACTTGAAGGTTTGGATCTATCATCATGCGAACTCTTTGGATCTTGGGAATATGGTGGATCAGCAGTCCATAATGGTAGCAAAAAAATAATCATTAACAGATTATGTTCTCTTTCTCTATTCTTTTCTTTTCTAGTCTAGCTTGACCTGCATTATCACTTGCTTTTGTACCTGCAAAACCATTAGACAGTGTACCTGCAACAATTGGCTCATAATTCATTTTAGTGCATCAATATCAAATAGCCAATCTGGTCGACTACCTACAACATTAGGTGGTACTCCTGCTCACTATACCTAATAGTGCAATTTTCTTCTTTTCAACTACCTTGTTCTAGACTTACTACTATTGAATACGTCAAAAGTCTGTATTATTCAAAGAGTATCCAACAAAGAAAGGACCTCTATCAGCATTACCATCAAAATTTATGCCTAAGTGATCTATGGTATTTTAGAAGGTAACATGAACACGCCAAAATGCTCTCATAAAACTTAAAGTTGGTATTATACGCATGGGAAAAAAGTTCATTATGGGGGAGTCTTGTTTATGAGGCTTAACTACTACAACACTATTTTTCCCATAGCAAAGCATATTAACTGATACCTCTTCCTTTCTTTACTATTCTGTCAACCCTATTCTGAACTGATTCCTTATCTGCTCTTTTCTGGTCTGACTGGGTTGGGTATTAGAGGGGTGCCGGGGTGCCTAAAAAGTAGTTGCAACTTATAATCAGCTAGCTAGTCCTAGCATAGCCTCAATTAAATGTCTTATTCCGTCCTCTCAAGCAACTTCGATTTTGTTGAGGAGTTCTAAGCTACACTAAATTGCCTCAAAATACCCTATCTTACAAAACTGAATCATTTCCTCTATTTTGAAAACTACAGTTTCCATTATCACAATCTAATCACCTTTAACCTTGTGGATCTACTAGATTTCTATACCAGTTATAAAGGACTTAGAAAGCCCTATCTCACCTTAGTAGCTAGAAAGAAAACCCATTAAAACCACTTAATCATCTGTGACAACTAGCAACGTTTACTTCTTAAGGCTTTTAAAAAACAATGTTGGACCAAAACAAGTCCATATAAACAAATTTAAAGGAAAGACTGATTTGAGTTCTCTATTTTTTGGACTATAACAAATGCTCCACTTGCTGCTTCGTTCCTTTTGATAAGCAACACAGCAGGTTATGATCATTCAAAAAGTTTGGAATGTAAACCTCTGTACAAGATTCCCTTTAAACCAATTTATTCATGGGTTTTTAAAAATTAAGTGGACCTTACACTAGCCTTCTATGCCAAAGTTTAGATTCATCAGATGTGAGCTTTTGAAAAAAGTCAAGTTAAACTCCTTTAGGGAACATGTTTCTTTAAATCAACACTATACATATGATTATTTCTAGGAATTTTAAGTAAAACATGACTTTCATCAGTTAACTTAAAGTTTAGAGATAAAAACAATGCATTCATGTCCTTAAAAATAACACTAATCTTTTTAACAACACATTTGTTAAACACGTAAAGATATTAAACTTTAACTCACACACAAAAGTAACATCATTATTCAAAATCTAGATTACCAGTTTTTAATGTAGCCTTTTCCTGTGATTTATTCCTCCCTACCTTTGGGGTTCCCTCAAAAGCAACATATCATTTATCTAATCTCTTTATTAGTCCTGTAAGATAGGACATTTTCCCTGTCCATATTGGCCTTGACATCCACTATCAATCACTCCTTGATCTTGTAAATCTATTAGTGGATTAAACCCTGCACATTATGATAAGACACTTAGTTTCTTTTGGGACACCAAACCCCAAAGCCATCACTAACTCACTCTAACTGACTTGGATCTCCTTGGTGTGCATACAATATACTCATGAACTTATTTTTCTTTTTTGGGTTTATTTTTGGGTGAGTTGATGCACTATTGTGTTTAGGTAAACATTGGTGGTTCCAAAAACATTATGTTTATTTGGTTTCCCAAATTTCCCAAAACCCAAACAAGCAAGCTGAGGGCCCTTAAACAACATTAAAAGATTAATTATCCCATTCAACAACATTAACTTACTAGCTTAACTACTAACTTGTACTAAACTAACGGTTACTGTTAACTACAATAATCTAACTTACTCCTTACGTTAACTTACGTGTTAACATTAACTACCTATAAACTACTGAACATTAACTAACTAACTTACACTCTAACTGTTAAACCTACTAAACTACCTAACTACTAACTACTATAACTGCTACTACTCTTCTACTTACTTCTAAAAACCTACATAACAATGCTTTTTGGCCTAAGCAGCATAAAAAATATTTACCCCTAACAGTATAACCCTAAAACCCTTGGATTAATAATACTGTTTTTTTAGGCGTGTGTTCTTATGAATGGGCCTCTTAACAGTTGAACGTGTGCTTTATTTTAGGAATATATACATTGTTTTAAGCCAGCATTCACTGTTTATTTTAGATATTTTTTAGTTGACAAGAACATTAAACTTTTATAATTCAGTATTAACTGATACTAAACCCAGACTTATTAGACTACTTGCCGTTAGAACAAAATTCTTTTTAGTTTTTTAGGCACAAAAGAATGAATAAATGGGGTGAATTCTTTTTAACTTAATAAAGTTTTGAATAGATCACCCGTTTGAGATGCATTGTTTCCAAAAAGGTATTTAACCAATCCTTTTATTTTTAGAAACTGTTTTTGGTGGTTACTAACATTAGCAATATCAACCAGCAAATGATCAAAGCTAGAGCTTCCTCCACACACATAAACAGGCCTTTAATAAACATCACAAAATTGCTTCCTAGTTTTTGAGGACATCATAAGTTTCCTAATTTCTTTGATTGCCTCATGGACCTATGAGTGTTTTGCCTAAATAGCTCAACTTGTTTAACAGATTACCTAGCAGTTGTTTTTTTTTTGTTGTTTAGATTTGACCAAACTCTTATCTTAACAATACATAAGTTGCCTTACTAACTCACCAGTTTTCTTTTAGTTTTAGCTGAGACACATCCTCTTCCTCAATCATATTACCAGAAAGACAACCTATTCTTCAATACTTTGACTTGGGGGATTCATAATACTTTCCTAACTAAACCTTAAGCTCTTTCTTTCAATCTCTTCTAATTCACTAGACATAGCTTTAACAGTTTCTCAACAACGGCCAATAACAAACTTATCTAATCCAGTTAAAAGACCAATTCAGAGTTGTTAGAGGCATGAAATTTCCTGGGTAGAGAGGTGAAACTGCATTTTAATTTTTATAGCCTAAACCTTCTTGCAATTGTCAACTATCTGACACTACTATGAGCTGTTTAAATAACTTTTAGATGCAATGTTCACGATTATATCTACAATTAATTTGAATGCCATCCTTTTTCCTTTCTTTTTGAACTATTTAAAGCTTCATTCCAAGCTCTCTAATATTAGTTATTTCTCTTATATGAATTTCAAAATTTAAAGTAAGGCCATTAATATTTGTAAATAAATAGACTCATTTTGCTTTTATAAATAAATTTCATGTTTTTTCTTCCACTGAGACTCTAAAAAACAAATCTAAAAAAAAACCTACTACTCAACCCTACAGACCATCTAAACCTATCCTTTATAACCTATGAAACATAATGTAAAAACACAAAACAACTAAAACAAAAATTAAAAAAAACACATCGCAAAAACAAACACCACACCACCCAACCCCCACACCACCCACCCCCCCCCCCACTTCCAACTCACCAAAATTCCCGCCCAAACCTGCTACTGACTTTTGAAAACCCCCCCCCCCACGCCCCCACCCCCCCGCCCCCTAAACACCCCCACCAGACAAACAACCAACACCAACACCACAACACCCAAAACACCAAACCACCCAACCAAAGACAACAGAACAACCACCACACCCCCCCCACACCGCCCCCACCCCTAACACCCCCCCCCCCCCCCCCTCCCCCCCCCAACAAACAATCAACCGCCCCCTTCGACGCCGAACCCCCCCACTCCCCCGCCCCCCCCGCCCCCCCCCCCCCCCACCTCCCCCCCCTCCCGCCGGGCTCCCCCGACCCCCCCTCCCCCCCCCCCCCCCCCCCCCCTACCCCGCCCCCTCCCCTAAACAACAAAAACATCCCCCCCGCCCCTCCATACCCCTGCCGGTACCCCGCCCGGCCCCCCCTGCCCCACCCCCCCTAAACACTCCCCACAAAACAAACACCCCAACACACCCCCCAAACACCAACACCCCCAGCCTCAAACCCTCACCCGCGCCCACCAGGAACCCACCAAACCCCCCCACCCCCCAAAACACCCCCCGCCCCCCCAACTTCCACCAATTCTCTAACCCAGATCCCAAATCTTACCTCCTACCAACCGCTCATCCCCCGCCCCATCCTACATCCACCAACTTTCCCACTAGACAACCACATCCTTATCACCCCCCTAACCACCCTCACCCACCCCGCCCGACAATACGCCAACCCCATAAAAAGACCCCCCAGACCCTCCACCCCCCCCTAATCCACCCCAACCACCCCCTCATAGCTCCTACTCATAAACACCAAAACAGCCCCTCTACCGTTTACCATAGGGTTTCCCCCATGATCCTCCCTCCACCCCCCCATAATCCCCCCCCCACAACCCCCGCCAACCCATGGATACGAAGGCACCCGCCCCATGCGACGAACCCACCACGCCGTTAAATCGGACACGCTCCCAACTCACCGGGCCCAACTAGAAGTAACCCTATCCCCGGTCCCCCCCCCACTGTCCGCCCCGCACTACCCACCGCATAGAAGTAGTTGTTTCCATAGGCACACTCCTTCTTGAGTTTTCCTTGTTCTTATTGTCTTGGTTTCTTGGAGCTCTGCACTCTCTAGCAAAATGTCCCCTCTTGTGGCAGTTGTAGCACTCCACTTTGGACTTATCAAAACCAATAGTCTCATTGCCAATAACAGTAAGGTTCTTTCCTGTATTCTTCAAAAACCTTCTTGCCCTCATAGTCAACATGGCCATTTTCCATCTCAAATCCATCTCTTCTATGTCATCAAGATAGATTTGTTGCAAGTCCTCATGTGCAAGTTGAGGACTATTTGGTTGACTAGCAAAGAATGAACAAATAACAACATCACTCAAGTTATCAATATTTGTAAAGTTAGCCGCATTAACTTGAGTGCTAGCAGTAGAAACTCCATGAGCAATATTAACTGCTTCATTAGTGCTGTTAGTGTTGTTATTTGAAGAGGACACAAAATCTATGTTTTGTGTGCATGAACTTGAACTAGAAATCCCTTTAACTTCTGGTTCATACACCTTGAGGTTGTTGTAGAGATCATCCATGCTCAATGTATCCAAATCAGCTTTATTCCTCCACACAACAGCATGTGTGTTCCACTCAGGTGACAAGCTTCTTAAAAACTTTTGATTAACATCTTCTTGTGAAAGTTTTTCATCCAAAAGCTCCAACTGACTCACAAGCTTTTGAAGCCTATCAAAGGTTTGATCAAGCATCTTTGAGCTTAGATCAGTGAAGTTTTCATATTGCTGCTTTAAGAGATTTCTTTAAGTCTTCTTAGTAGCTGCATTCCCACCAAATATCTTTTATATAGCTTCCAGCAACAGCTTAGCATCCTTTATAGAGTTAAACTTTAACTGATGTTCATTAGGAATGCCCATCATTAAAGTATCTCTAGCCTTCACTTCTAATCTTCTCTGAGCCTTATCTTCAGCAGATGTAATAGGCATCACTTCTTCAACACCTTCCATAACTATTATTTTTTGCAAGGTTGTACCATTCTTTATGACTTCCTACAGTGCATAGTCTATCATCTGGATGTATTGTTCAATTCTCATCCTCCATAACTCAAACTCACCTAGTTTGAGCATGGGAACTTTAGATACAGCCACCATATGTGCAGAATATTGATCCATATCTTCTAGCAAAGTTTCTCAAAGCAACAAGCTCTAATACCACTTGTTGATCCCACTTTAATAGATCGAATTCCTTAAGCTTGTATAAGGATTAGTTATATTAGATAAATCTAACACAACTATAGTAGAAACTTTGTTTGAATGTATTAAAGATTATATGGAATCTAATCTTTAATATTAAGAAGAACTATCAATGAAATAGTAATTATATGAACATATAATTCAACAAACAAAAGCTCCAATATTATTAATAATATGAATACTCTCAAAGTATTAGTGTTACAAAGACCTTGAAGCTATGATAATTCTATGAATGACTTGTATGTGTATATCTATGAAAACTATATCAAACTCTATGCCCTAGAACCTCCTTTTATACACCAAGGAGTCCTACTCGGCTTACATACTTTCCTAAGAATATCAAATCTTTTAAACAAATAAGTTATACATATCTTTTACACAAATAACTCATATAAATCACATAAGCAGTACTAACTAACTCAGCAGTACTAACTTCTTCACTAGCAGCATTAACTCCTTCAGCAGCATTAACTTTGTACTAACAGTAGTAACTTTTGTACTAGCAGTAGCAACTCTTCAAGCAGTCTTAACTTCAAGCAGTCTTTGTACTAGCAGTAGTAACTTTACACTAGCAGTACTAACTATGTACTAGCAGTAGTAAACAATTAGCATTTTCTTTAAAGTTCTTGAGTAGTACTAACACAACTGAGCAACATTAACTCTGATATGAGCAGCAGTAATACTAGCAGCATTAAGAAGGCTTTTAATCCTAACAAATTGGATTTAATTGCATGTTGGAAAATAAGCCGGAACACACCTGGGGAGCAATAACTCTAAGATCATCAAGAAGTCTTTTAATCCCAACAACTAATCTATGTAATTATACCAATACCATCAAACTTTGGTCAATAACCAAACACACTTTCAATAGTTTCCGCACTTGAATCATCTTGCAACAATCATAATACATGCAATATAACTAAATAATTCAACACATAAACATAAATGAGTGCTCACAATGCTATAACAAAGATCAAATTTGGTTTCCCCTTTGGTGCTTAGAATCGGACGCAACCCAACAAACCAAACCAAACCCTTTTTCAATCAACCAACACTAAAATAACAACAATCTAACTAATCTAAACACCCCTTATTACACGAAATCACCAAGAACCAACCAAAATTCAACTTCTTCAAATCTTATTGCATGTGAGGTTTTTATAGTGGGTTTTGTAGCTCTTGAAACAAGGATTAAGATTATATAATTTGATTGTGTTGCATGTCGGAAAATAAGCCGGAAATGGGGTGTGTGTTGGTGGCCGGTCGTGGACTAGAGAGAACAAGGGAGGAGAAAACAATTTTTGTAAAAAGAAAAATGGAAGTATAAGTGTGGTATTTATAGAGTCAAAGTTTGGATTTTTGGCAAAATTAGTCCCTCCACCCTTAATCTCTCTTAAAACTAGTACAATGCATTTCTTTTATAAATAAAATCAGCCAAAGACTCGGGTCACACCACGTTTAGAAATATTTTAAATACGTCCCACTAATTTTTCTTTAAAACATTTAATAAATCGTTAAACCTTGTAAAACACGACCTTTAAACACGGTTTTTACAAAAACTCGGGGAAACGTCGTAAAATACAAAAATAACATATTTACGCTCTCGGAGCAACAACATAATTTTTTCTGACTTTCTTAGATGCTAAAAACAAATAGAAACTCAATCACGGGTTGAAATTACCTTATAAAGGAAAATTCTCATCAAACCTTATATAGCATAAACGACTATAATTATTTACGTAGCAAAATTAGTTATCTTAGCTCGGGATAAACGTTGACCTGAAACTCGGGTTGTCACATTCTCCCCTCCTTTAGGGAGCGCCGTCCCGGTGCTCAGCTCGACTTATCCGCTTTCCTTGCTTCGTCCTTACTTGGAAAGAGATGAGGGTACTTTTTCTTAATCTGATCCTCACGTTCCCAAGTAAATTCTAGACTTCTTTGTGAATTCCAACAAACTTTAACAATAGGTATCCGACTTTGATTAAGTCGCTTAACCTCTTTATCAACAACTTCTACTGGCTCTTCAATCATATGCAACTTATCATCAAGTTGAATCTCATCTATCGGAACAACAATATCACCTTCCGCTAAACACTTCTTAAGATTTGAAACATGAAACGTACTATGAATCCCTTTCAACTCTTCAGGCAACTCCAACGTGTAAACTATAGGACCAACTCTAGCTAGAATCTTGAATGGCCCAATGTAACGTGGACTTAGCTTTTAGCGCTTTCTAAATCGCATAGTGCCCTTCCATGGCGATACCTTGAGCAGTACCATATCACCAACTTCAAATTCCAACGACCTAGCTCTCTTATCTGCATAACTCTTCTGGCGACTACGGGCAGTCAATAAACAGTTCTTAATTTAGACAATCTTCTCGGTCGTATCACAGATTAATTCTGGACCGGTGAGTTGGCTATCGCCAACCTCACTCAAGTATACAGGTGATCTACATTTCTGTCCATACAAAGCTTCATATGGTGCAACCTTAATACTCGTGTGATAACTATTGTTGTATGAGAACTCGACCAATGGCAAATGGCGATCCCAACTACTTCCAAAGTCAATCACACAGGCATGCAACATATCTTCCAGCGTTTGTATTGTCCTTTTGCTTTGACCATCTGTTTGAGGGTGGTAAGCGGTACTCATATCCAAATTCGTCCCCAACGCTTCCTGAAGCAATCTCCAGAATCTTGACGTAAAATGGCTATCTCGATCTGAAATGATCAAAACAAGAACACCATGTCTACACACTATTTCCTTCAAGTAAAGTCGCGTGAGTTTCTCCATACTATCCGTTTTCTTAATTGGTAGGAAATGAGCTGATTTGGTCAGTCGGTCGACAATAACCCAAATCGTATCATACCCACTTGGAGTTCTCGGCAATCTACTCACAAAATCCATAGTAATCCTTTCCCACTTCTAAATTGGAATCTCAAGTTGTTGCAGCAATCCAGATGGTTTCTGATGCTTAGCTTTAACCTTCGCGCAAGTTAAACACTTAGTAACATACATGGCAATATCAACTTTCATATTCGGCCACCAGTACAACAGCTTCAAATCTTGATACATCTTGTTCGATCCCGGATGGATAGACTTATGCGATTTCATGCATAATCTAAATCCCTCAATCCACCGATTCGCGGCCAATCAAAAAAGATTCCTAAAACAATGGGGTTCCATCAGGGACAACTCGATTATTTGTTAATCCAATCTCCCTTAATTTTCTGCTTCTACATTCTCTCCTTTTTCATTGCTTCTCCTGAGCTTTCTACGAATCTGCTTTGTAGATCCATTGTGAACAGTGTCATCAATTTTCATCGCTTCTTCCTGAGCTTTACGAATTTGCTTAGGTAGATCATTATGAACAGTCATCATCAAAGATTGAACACGCAATGGCTTATCCATTTCCTTTTGACTTAAGGAGTCAGCCATAACATTCGCTTTTCAGCTCTTTCTGATTCAAAATATAATGTAGGCTCTTATGATCGGTGAAAACCATACACTTTGTTCCATACAAATAATGTCTCCATAATCTAAGAGCAAAAACAACGGCTCATAACTCCGAATCGTGAGTAATGTAATTCTCTTCATGGACTTTCAATTGTCTAGAAGCATATGTTATCACCTTCTCTCTTTACATCAACACGGCTCCATAACCTTTAAGTGATGCGTCACAATACACCACAAAATCTTCCGTTCCCTCAGGCAACGCTAAGATCGGTGCACTACACAACTTTTGCTTCAATGTCTGAAAAGCTTCTTCTTCTTCTTTTCCCCATTCGTATTTCTTATTTTTCTGAGTCAACTTAGTCAACGACTTAGAAATCAAAGAAAAACCTTCAATGAATCTCTGATAGTACCCAGCCAATCTAAGAAATTGCCTTACCTCCGTTGGCGTCGTTGGTGCAGCCTAACTCTTAATGGCTTCGATCTTGGCAGGATCAACATGAACACCACTACGATCAATCACATGACCCAGAAATTGTACTGAATCTAGCCAAAAATCACACTTTGAAAACTTGGCGTACAATCTCTCTTTCTTAAGAAGCTCCAAAATAATATTCAAATGCTTCCCATGCTCTTCTTCGTCCTTGGAATAAACCAAAATATCATCGATGAACACTATGACGAACTAATCAAGATATGGCTTACATACTCGGTTCATCAAGTACATAAACACGACAGGCGCATTAGTCAATCCAAATGGCATTACTTGGAACTCAAAGTGAACATACCGAGTTCTAAATGCAGTAATTGGAATGTCCTCTTCTTTAATGCGTAACTGGTGATATCTTGATCGCAAATCAATCTTAGAATACATGCTCGAACCTTGAAGTTGGTCAAATAAATCGTCGATTCTCAGAAGAGGATAACGATTCTTGATAGTCAACTTGTTCAACTCGCGATAATCTATACACATTCTAAAAGATCCATCTTTCTTTTTCACAAACAACACCGGTGCTCCCTACGGTGATGAACTCGGACGAATGAATCCTTTCTCCAGTAGCTCTTGCAGTTGTACCGACAACTCTCTCATCTTAGACGGTGCCAGTTGTTAGATATTAGAATAAGACTCGGTCACCCCGTGTATTTTACTGTTTATTATAGCTCGTAGTTTAATAGTTAATAGTACGATTTTCGGTTTTAAGCCGGGTACTAATACCCGGTATATTGTAAGAACTATATAAGCCTCTTCCAACTTTGGAAGAGGTAAGCTAGTCATTTACTTTTTTTCTTATAAAACA
>BQNB010149718.1:0-16133 GCA_026074375.1 Tanacetum coccineum | reverse complement strand
TATTTATAAGTTGTTTTTCCCATTTTAGATTTTTCATAGGATCTTTATAGCTTAACTTATTTTTCTGTAATTTTTCAGAATTTTTTTATAATTTTAATTATAATAAATTAAATAAAAATCAAAAAAATATTTTTCTTTTTTAGAAAATTTTATTTTATCAGTTTTCACTTAGGAAAAATAGAAAATCTTTCGTAGGGTCGTTTTTGCAAAATTTTACTTTTTAAAGAACGGGTTTCGACCCCGTTTTTTGTTTTCTCATTTTTAAGCTCGTTTTAACTCCGTTTTCAGTCTAGTCTTTTTTATTCTTCATTATTAGTCACCTAGAGTAGATTAGAAGTAAAAAAAAATCTTTGTAGGGTTAATTTTTAAGAATTTAGGTTTTAGACCCCTTGTTCGGGGCTCGTGCTCTCGTTTTTTTTGTTTTATTTCATGATTTTTAGGTTTTTCTTAATCGTTTTTGCACATTAGTAGATAATTTAGCTTTCTAATCCTCTTAATCATTAATACCATTCAAATTCCAACTTTCCGACTGTACCGATTTTCAAGTCCAGCCTCGTTGGGGATAAACGACCCGGGAATATTCTATACTACTTCTCGGTTTCATTGATTATTTTTAGATTATACTTATTATATATATTTTATTATATATTATATATATAAAGGTCTAGTTTAAATCATTAACCAGCGACCTATCATTCAACTAGATCTAGTGAAGCGGACCAAGCAGATCTAGAGTCCGGGATAGCTCTACATATAGTAATTTATACTTCTAGAATCATAGTTACACAAATATTGTCCTTCTAAATCTGTGTCTAGGATACGCTTCGGGCTTAACTAGTTAATTGGATATTGCCAATGGTTTATTGATCGTGTTGACTAGCAGGTGACCTAGATAATTCAACAAGTAATGTTCTGATTCCATTGGATAGTTGGACAAGTGGACTACTAGTGTATAAATTGCCATTAAGCGGTAAGTGGGTAAAGTCTCTATGAGCTAGGGTTTAACAAGATCACCATTGCTTTAATCCCTAAGATAGATTATAATCAGCAAATAAGGATGCTTTATGCGGATGCTTTAATTGTGACAGAATTATTGTGTCTAGGTCTTAGGATGATGTAACGCCTAAGTCTTACGAATGATATGCCACCTCGAGAGAAGAAATCATTGCACTAAATAAACAAACCAATGTTCTAATCGGATTAATAATGGTTAATACAGTTTTCTTATATAAGGTTCGACCGCTCTTTCATCTTTTGTTAATTAGCTTGCGTGGGTTAAAGTGCCTTGAATTGATTATAGACACCAACCAAACCATGCCAGTCTCTCAGGCTGAAAACCCCCCTTTTCCCATTAGAATTAGGATTTAGACTGACATAGGTTTAACATAGGTTTAGAATAGAATAGAATTAACATAGATTAGATAACCAAGATATTAATTAAATTGATAGGTTTAACCTCACTTCAAGTGTTCGACGCCCTACTTACCACGAAACTACTACCAATCGGGTACACTGCCCGTTAAAGTGTTGTTTTTGGTTTAGTCGGCAAAATATAAATTTAAAACTTGAATCATTGTTAATAATAAGATACACTAGCTAAACATGATCCGAATGTCGGGGAGGATAAAATAAATAAGTAGCCATTGTATTAATTAAAGAGGGAAAGGAAAGATGTGTGTTTCTAGAGAGAGAAAGACACACACTTAATGAGATACAAAATGAATCCTCACCCCTCCATGGAAGTATGGAGGGGGTATTTATAGTCCAAACACAACTAAACTATCCTAAATAATCTAATCTAGTCCCTGCGTGTTTGACTATTAATGAACTAATGTAATTTCGTGTAAGTCAACATATTTTAAGGCTAACAATCTTCCCCCAATATGTGGACGTACGAAGTTACTTACAATGTTCCTATCAAGTACAATTACAATAAAATAAAGTCTTCCAAAGCGCTTCCAAAGCTAAAGTTGTCTTCTGAGTTCTCCTGGTCTTGAAACATGTATTCCAGCTTGGATCTTCATTGTCTTTACTTGTTCTGGAACCATTGTAGTATGCATGAGTTGGATTAACTTCCTCCCAATCCATACTGCATGTCTTGAAAAGCTTTCTTTATAGACTCCTTTTTGGCAAAGTTTCTGAATCAGCTTCCCTCCAAACCAACATCCCTATCTTAAGCAGATTCTAAAAATTTAAAGTAGCTTGAACAATCTTCTACTTGTCATTGACTTTCACAGTTGAATTTTGTAGAAGTCAAACCACACCAAATACTCCTGCTTCTTGTCATTAGGGCTTGGTGAATATTCGTTCGGGGGTGCATGCGAGAAATCAACAACAATTCTTCTCACGTATGTAGAATACTTCTTAAACCATACAAAGTAAAGTA
This sequence comes from Tanacetum coccineum, assembly GCA_026074375.1. NCBI lineage: Eukaryota > Viridiplantae > Streptophyta > Magnoliopsida > Asterales > Asteraceae > Tanacetum > Tanacetum coccineum. The sequence continues at coordinate 13,747 of BQNB010149718.1, read as the reverse complement.
GTATACACTACTTCCCCTTGTAAGTTGACACGGTAACATCAAAGTCAACTAAGTCCTGGATGTACACATTTTCCCCCATGATGGTTGCGAACTCTCGGAAGCATCATTGTCGTATACATCCATATACTCGAGGAGTTCTTGTCTAAAGCACAAATCTTGAATTCAAAATGAACCATTACCCTCTTGTCTTCAGAAACCATAGAGGAGATGAAGCAAGAATCAAGAAAACTTGGTATAATCAAGGTCTTTTATATGAATGTCGTTGAAGAACTTTGAGAATTATGCTTAGACAGTGAAGTACCATTGTCTTGGAATAGTACGATAATATCCCATGAGAATTGTTGATTACATCTCAACCTTTAAACTCCCAGGATTATTTTACCAACCTCGTATTCTGTCGGCTATTGTTGTGATCACTTGGTGAAGTAAACCCGATATACCAAACTTGAAAATGAAGTAGATTCCCTTAAATTTGTTACTTAAGCTTGCACTGTTGTTGATTGAATAACGGTGCAAGATTAAATCTATAAGTACTTTATACCCAGTCCTAAAAGTATAAGAAGTACAACACCTCTTGAAATTATCCACATCGTCTTCTGCGTGTGACACTAAGTACTATAATGTAACTCCTTTAAGTGATAGCTATAACCTGTGAGCACTACAATGTAACTCTTTACATCAGGAAATAACTAGATAATCCAAGTCTTAATAATAAGCTATATACGTTCAAGCAAGTCATCAATCAATAGATTGGGTTTGAAGAAAAGGGTAGAAAATAGAAGGAAGTCTTGATGATGAAATAAGTAGACGCCTTCGTGAAATCCACTTCAATCTCAAATAAGGATACCAAATCAACTTCGTGATCACTTGTCATTAAAATCCGAATCCTCAACCGTTTGTCATTTATTGAATCTTTTCAGGATCTTTTTAGCGTTATGTATCGTGTTTGTTGTTTAAATGTCGTTACACTAGAACAAATGTTATTTTTGAATGTCATCAACAAAAAAAACATTGTCTAGGCCAACTTATCGTAATAGTATTTTAGTCTCGGCTCAATCCATACCATTAGAAAAAAAAATAGCTACACCATAACTAATTTCGGCCAAATATAACATTCAACCCAACATTTTATAACTGGCCCAACATCAATGTATACCAATTAGCAGCCCATAATCTAACCTTAAGAAATCTCGACCCATTAATATCATCAGACCAACAATAGCTATCCGAATAGTATATAAGCCCAAATCTAATTCTATTATACCCTACTTATATTCGGTGTAAATAGTTGTCCCTAATAACTAGGGGTGTTATCGGGTCGGGTTGTCGGGTTATCGGGTTGGTCGGGTCGGGTTGATTCGGGTTTTGGTGTCCCAAATATTGACCCTAACCCGACCCTATAAAATATCGGGTTTTCAGGTTTCGGGTCAAAATGGGTCGGGTTGAATCGGGTTGGGTTGTCGGGTTGTTATCGGGTTGTAGCGAGTTGGCTGTCCCAAACACAAAATAAAGCACAGTTTGCTTATAGACATATTATACATATTTGAAGAGTACCCTTTTAACAACTACAGTATATAAAACCATATTGTATGATTTTCCATGCTCAAAGTTACGTGATTCCAAATAACAATCAATGGAAAAACATATATGTTCTGCTCCAAATCCGTATAACAAACATGCAGTTGTTTTGTCATTTTGGCTTCAAGATCCGTTTGTGGGTCTCGGGTAAGGTTCGTTTTGATTGTTGAGTATTCCAACGAAACAAGGAATGATTATAACATGATTGTTATAAATCTTTTCTTTATTTCGAATATTGAAAGAGGTTCATTAACCTTCAAAAAGATCAATGAGGAGGTTTTTATTTCGTGTGTATGATCTTGATACGGTCTTGACAATTAATTGAAGCACACGAAAAAAAAGAAAAAAAATAATCTGAGATCTTGGTTTTCTTTTGTGATTTGAGTCTTGTTGTGGATGGATAGGATTAGATGTGGAGAAGGTTGGATTTTGTTGTTTGAGATTGTAACGATGGGATATAGGATTAGATTAGATTGTTGGATTTGATATTGATGAGGCTGTGATGTTGTTGTAGTAGTGGTTTTGTCATTTTTGATTTTAGATATGTTGTAAACTCGGTAACAATCGAGTTACATACTGAGTTGAAGATCTGTTTTAAACTCGATAACAACATCAGTTGACTCACTAAGCAAACTCGGTTGTCTAGATTCATTCTCGATGTCGAATTTTTAACATGTATGTACAAATATGTTCATTGCTTTCTTATCTAACAACTTCGGAACCCATTTTCGGAAACATTAGTTATATTACCGAGTTTGACCATTGACCAAAAGGCAATACTGAGTTTGACAAAATCTGAAACTACTTCCGAGTTTTATTTTTTTGACCAGTTCCGAATTTGTAAAATAAACAGTTTTAACACATCTTATAACGAATTGACGAGTTTAATACTGTACTCCGTGTTATGAACAGAATGACAGTTGACAAGACAACAACAAACCATGACACAATAAAACCTCATGCAATCTCTGATGCCAATCTGTAAATAATAATGACATGTGAACAAAAGGAATAAAAACTGATCCGGAGAGTTTGGTAAAGTGAGAAAAGATGTAAAGCCATTTATTAGATAAAGGTTAAAGTGTTGAGAAGAGTGTATGTGTTAGAAGAACACACACAAACTTTTACAAATGTGAACTTTCATCACCTCCATGGAAGTCAGAAGTGAGTATTTATAGGTCAGTGACACACAACTATTGTAACTAGTCATTATTAGTCCCTACGTGTCACTTTATAAATGAACTAATGTAATTCCGTGTTTGTCACCATATTTTAAGGCTAACAAAAATTTAGATATATTTTGACTTATGATAAAATACATTATGCAAGATTTATGTCAAAACCTTATGCATAAACTAGGACATATAACCATGCTTTTTCAAAACGTCTTCATAAGGTATTTCTTGTCTTGGGGAGTAAACGAGTAGAATCGTGTTGAATTTTAGGAGAGTTTGATTCGACTCAATAATATGAATTTCGGCTCAAGTCGGCTCGTCTTCATAATTATAAAAGCTCGAGTCGGGCTCGAGAAAATTTGAATTTGCTCGAGCTTAGCTATGGAAGCTTATATAATCTTGTGTTTTTTAAGCCTACTATAATAATTACTGTAAATATAAGGTAGGATTTCTATCTGTCATGAGCTCGGCTCCAAAAGCTCGTTAAATTCACAAACAAATATTTACATTAAGTGCATTTACCTATATAACTCATTTGAATATACATAAAATATAATATACTGTTTTTTAAAAGCTCGAAAAGCTTAAAAATAAGTTAAGTCAAACCTATATAAGCTCGAGCTTGACTCGTTAAACATTTCAAGCTTATTTACTGGGTTCGAGCACGACTCGATAGTTCGATAAAGCTCGGCTCGAACGAGCTCGAGTTACTCCAAAAGGGCTCGACTCGTCTGTCTCGGCTCACTTTATCGGGACTAATTTCTTCAACGAAAACCACATACAATCAGGATGGATTTGAAAACGTATCCGAAGCTTTCTAAGGGTGTCGCATGGTTAAGGTATTAAGGGGTTAAAGAATAGTAATGATAATGATAAGTGGTGGTTGGTTTGACATAATAGAATGAACTATTACCCACTTTTGGGTAATCCATCATTCCTCTCTAATTTGAGGGTAATCAACAAAGTAACGAGTTGTATCTTTATTTTACATTTTTTTTTCTTTTTCTCCTAATATTACCCTTTTTTTTGTTTTATTATATTTTGTAATTTTAAATTAAATAACTTTCTTGATACACGAATTATTTAAAAAATAACAAGAAGTTCTGTTTGCAATGTATTTGAATAAATAGACTGATGAGGCTCGAAGGCCTAAACTATATTATGTCTCTATTTCTTTGTTGCAGTAGGTAGTTATAATTTTGAAAACTATGAAACTTTCATTTGTGTGATATAGTTATATTAAAATCGAATATAAAGTTTCAATTATCCATGAGACTACAAATAAATTTAGTAATTTAATTAAAGGTATCGTGACAAATTTCTAATATTTTAAAGGTTTAAATTTAATTTTGTTGAAAAGTATTTTATTAAATATAAAGTTGGTTACTTATTACTATTAGAAAACAAGCACACAATATTAACAAGAGAAAATCATTATTATTTCCTTAGCATCCTATTATTTTTTTCTTTTTTCATTACCTTAAAATGAATCAAGCATCCTTAGTAATGTCAAACACAGTTTACACACGTGATAATCAACTTTTTATTCTTAAACACCATCCCAACTCTTCGTAACGATGTTTTTGTTCGTATCTAGGGAAGGTAAGGACTGAAGACGCTGGGAGGGTGCATCTAAGGGAGAGCTTTTGTGGTGCAATTTTGTTTTCATTTTTGGGTGTTATGTATGATGCGATACATAATTCATCAAATAATTTCTTCATGTTTTTTAGATTATTTTTTTAGGTTACTCCATTGAGTATAGGTGTGTTTTCCACGGGGCGGGGCGGGGCGTTCGGTTAGTTTGGAAGATTTAAACTATCGTCGCGGGGCGGGTATTAATTTTACTATCGTCGCGGAACCGTACTAGGAGGGTCAACGGACATGCGGGTACCGAATGTGATGCGGTTACCGCGGTTCGGGTCACGGTTAACGTTTTTGTCGTTTAATAGAGTTTTAACCGTATATAAAAATTACATTGTTCTAGAACATAAAATGGTAATTTTAGTTAAAATTAAAATGACATGAATTTAAAATAGCTCATATAAAACTTAAGTATTTCGTTTACAATAATTGATTCATTCTATTCATATATAACGTATTAACAAAAAATAATACTCGACGCTTTTAGATTACGATCACAATAATCAATTTTCACACATAGTTTTTTACAAATGTTTACTATACGAGCGAAAATAGTCGTATTCAATAAAAGGTATCTGCTATAATGCGTTATTTCTTGTACAATGATTTGAATATTAGTTAGAAAATAATCATGTATAATATGCACGGTTCGGTTCGGTTAACCGCGGATATCTAAAAGTAAAAACCGAAACCGAACCATTATAAGCGGGTTTTTTCGGTTTCGGTTTTTTTCGGTTTCGGTTTTTTTCGGTTTCGGTTTCTTCGGTTTCGGGTTTTTTCGGTTTCGGATTGAGCGGTTCGGCTCGGTTCGTCGGTTTCACGGTTTTTTTAACACCCCTACCATTGAGTATTGATGTGTCCGACTCTCTTTCTTCATTTTTTTATTACTCTATTAAACAATTAGCAATGGTGATCAAACAACTTAAGGTTTTTGGTTTAAGGTTTAATGGTATGTGAGTTACCATCAACCTAGATGTTATGAGTTCAAGCCTTGTTAGAAATATTTATGAGATATATTGTGAAATATTTGAGTTTTAGTACCAAAAAAAAGTGTGTTTTGTGTGTGTTAAACAAGCTGTCAAATCCTTTTGATCTTTTGACTTTGTTGAGTCAAAAACCTCCAAGTGTCTTAGTGTCAAAGTTTTAAAAAAACCAAAACCCTTTTTCACTGTCAAAATTCAGCAAGTTTTAATGAGTTTTAAAAAGTCAAAATTGGTGCACAAGGCCCTTTCATAATACACTCAATCTGTTTTAGCTTATCTTTTTAATTTAAGCTTATTTGACAGCTTTTTAAAAGCTGTCAAATAAGCCACTTGAGTAAGCTTTAATCTCCCCTGGTGCAAAGGGGAGATTTTAAGCCCCTTTTTCTTAAGCTTCCAGTGAGCTAAAACCAAATTTCTTGGCTTATCTTGAGAGCTTATAAGCCCTTAGATAAGCTTGTTGAATTTCAGCCTTTAAAGAGCTTATTTGATGGCTTATTTTTAAGCCTCAACTAGCACTTTGACTATTTTTTTAGCTTAGTATTAGTGTAAGAATTGCTTATTTTTCACTCTTAGCTTATTCAGCTTATGTCATAAGCTCACTTGTGTTCTAAATAGCTTATTTAGATAGATTGTTAAGATTTTTGCTTATTTCTCTTTTTCAAAGCTTATTTAAGTTCCAACAGCTTAGTGCATTTTAGCCTGTTAAACTTGTTAGTGTTTCTGTCAAGTATAAGCTATTTCTAGCTTATTTAGCTTTAAGCTTTTAGCCTCTTAGTGCTTATTAGGCTAGTTTAGGAGTCCTTTAAGCTTATTCAGTCCAAGGCCTAGCTTAAAACGACCACAAGTCCAAATGACTTAGCAAAAAAATTAGCTTTAAGCCACTTTAAGCAATTTTGTCGACTTTATAAGCTAATTTTCAGCTTATTTACAGCTTTTCAGCAAAAGTTGTAGTTAACAAAGTTGTTAAGCCCCACGAGCTTAACAACTTTGCTTTTTGAAGTTTTCGAAAAAAAAGAAAAAGAAAGGAGACAAGGGGTGACCCGGGTGAGCAAGACTCGAACCCGGATCTCGACCCTCATACACCTCTCTTTGTGCACACCCTTACCGCTGCGCCCTTGGGACTTTTTCGTTATAGTCCCAAGGGCTGTAGTATTTAAGCACATTTTCAGCCCATAAGCTTATAAGATGTATAAGCTTATTTCGGGGCTTATTTATTAAGCAATTTTTTTGTTCTTATTTTTCTTAGGATTGTACAAGTGTCTAGTATTTTTAGAAAAAAAGTTCAGAATTTTTTGAAGTCATTTACTATTTTTTACAATTTAATTTAGTTAAAAGTTTTAAAAATTCATAAAAAATACAAAAATTATCAAAAAAATATTTTTCTTTTTTAGAAAATTTTATTTTGTCATATAGTTTGTAGGAAAAATTTAAAAATTTTCGTAGGGTCATTTTTACAACTTTTCATTTTTTAAAGAACGGGTCCGGGTTCGTTTTTTGTGTTGACTCGTTTTTGGGTCAAACGAACTCCGTTTTCGGTCTAGTCTTTTTCATTCTTCGTTATTTGTCCCGTAGAGTAGTTTAGAAGTGAAAATTTCTTCGTAGGGTTATTTTTAAAGATTTTAGGTTTTTCCCCCTTTGTTCGGGATTCGTGCTCCCGTTTTTCAGCTTAATTTCGTAATTTTTAGGATTTTCTTAAACGTTTTTATTTGTTATTGTTTAATTTGACTTTTCCACCTTCTCAAATCAATTCCTTCCTTCAAACTCAAATCTTCGACTGTATCGATTCTCCAGTCCAGCCTCGTTGGGGATAAACGACCCGGGAACACTCTATACTACTTCTCGGTTTTATTGATCTTGTTGATTTTTAGACTTATATATATTTTATATTATTATATTATATATATAATTAAAAGAAACATTTTAAGCTAATCAGAAACGTATAAGCGTTGTTAATAAATATTCATATTTATTAGGTTGTGTTTTAACTCGTATAATATCCGAATAATATTATAACTCGTCTGATTCGTTAAGTGTTTATAAAAATCACTTTCGTTCATAAAACACCCTTAGGTTTTCTATATTTACAAATCAGCCCTTGTGTTTATGTAATATATAATATTTACATTTTAAACCCTTAGGTTTCCATAATTACACTTTTAGTCCTCCAACTTTACAAATTATACTTTTGGTCCTTATATGTTTAAAACAGCCCCTTTAAGTTTTAGAATGTCTAAAACAGTCCCTAGACCTTTCTAAAATGGTTTTTGACACTTTTAACCCTTGAGTTTATAAATTGACACTTTTAGTCCCTTAATTTGTAAAAATTACATTTTAACTCCAATTAAGTTCTAACAAGTGGCATTAGGTTTCATTAAGCTCCAATAAGCCATATAAGCTGGGCCAACTTATAAATAAGCTAGGATGAGCTTATTTTGGCTTTTTAGACCTTATTGGGCCCGTTAAGGTCCAATAAGCATTTAAAGGGTCCAATTAAGGTTTAATAAGCACATAAGCCCTTATTAAGGCCATTTAAGCTTAATGATTCGGTTTGGCTGAAAAATAAGCTCGGGTGAGCTTATTTGAGTTTATTGGGCTCGTTAGCCCAATAACTCTAACCTGAATACTTTTAAAAGTCCATTAAGGTTCTAAGACATGATCAACTTATAATTTCTAGCCTTAATGAGCACTTTAGGGTCTATTTTAATGTTCGGCTTATCCAATAAGCTCGTTATTGGGCTTTTGGGCCCAACAAGAACCCGAATAGGTTTACACGAGTTCCCATTGATCCATTTTAGGTCCATTAGCATTTCTAAGTTCATAGATAGCTTATTAAGCTGTTCAAGCTCACAAATAAGCTGTTTAAGCTTATTGTGGCTTAAAGGTTTGCGGTTGGACTTGTTAATGGGCTAACAAGTCCATTAAGGGTTCGGCAAGGTTCCTAATCACATTTTAAGGCCCATTCAAGTTTGATAAGCACGTTAGGCTCCTAAATAAGCTCATAGAGCTTATTTATAAGCCGTGGCTTTGTTGGGCGTGGCCTGTTGGGCCTGCTGGGTCCATTAATGTCCCGTTGTGTCTAACCAACCCAAATGTGGTCCATTAAGCTCTTTAATGTTTTCTAACATTTGTTAAGTTCACTAGACATTAAAATAAGTTTGTTTAGCTTACAAAATGGTCGCGATTATTACCTGCATTCATCCTAATCGCTAGTGTACGCGTTCCCAAGCCAAGATACCATGTTTCTAGTAAATGTCTACGTATAGTTTTCGTGTACCTCGTGTTTACGTGATAGTTTTTAAGTTATTTTCCATTCTTACAATTTAAATGATACGTTAAAGGCTTAACTCGATTTCTAAACAAGTTTTATTCATGTTAGCACCACACAAGATCTTATACACGTAATATATGTGCGTGAACCATGCATGGGTCGAACCATGCATGTTCATGCTCACGTACATTGTCCAACACAAATTTACGAGACCTATTTAACTAGTTAGGAAGGAAATACGAATAGAATGTGACATGAAATGCTTAGTTCGAGACTTACAATGGTCCTAGAGCTTGGTTCGAGTTAGGAAGGTAACTCAAATGTGTTATACCCAATCGTGTAGTAACCCGAAGCTCCAAAGCTTAGAATACAACCCAACCTTGGCTCGTGTATCCCTCCTAAGCCCTTGTATGAAGATTTAATGTACCTTGTATCCTTAGAATTGGATGTGGGTGCGTATGGGTTCGGTTATTACTTAACCCGAAACAATAGAGAGGAAATGAGAATGGTTTTTGCTAGAGAGAGTGTTTAGGAGTTTCAAGAGTGTTAAGTGTCAAATGTATGTGGGTATTTATAGGCTTAATAACTAGTTAGCTTTCCTAGTTCTATCCTTAACCAATTTCGTGCCTTATGAGGTGGTTTAGAGGTTTTTAGTTAGCTACACATGGTTTCTTGCTAAACCACTTAAGTACTCCTCTTAATTACCCAATGTTGTACAAGATATGCTAGGATATGGAAATCTTATGATTTGTGTGTTTGTTTACTCTTAGCCGCGGCATCCAAGAGAGCAAAGGGATAGTCAAATGGTTATTAACCATTGTGTAATAGGTTAGAAGGGACAATTAGTACAAGGTTTAATTAACCTTAAGTTGTACATGTACTTTGGGGATCAAGAAAGGATTTACTAGCTAGCTTAATCACAAGGGACGAATGGTTTGTGGGTTTACCTCACCCATATTCGGCCTTAGTGGTTTATTAACACAATAATTATGCAAATTTTGTGTTTAAGGTTTATAAGTGGGTATTGGTTTGAGTCTAGGTAAGTCTAGGTATTTTCGGGGTGTGTCCAAATGTATTTTATTACAAAACGTAAGCCTTTTACGTGACTAAATAAAAATAAAATGCGCAAAGTTAATAATTATCTTCTTAATAATTATATAATACTTGTTTGATGCAGACCTTAATTTATTTAATGACCGTTTACATTAATTGATTATTTTTAGTCTACACGATTTAGCTTAAAAGTTACATTAAAAGTAAACGCGTATCGGACCAAAATAAATGGTGACGAATAATATGAGTCGTAAAATGACCTGGAATTAAGAAATGTTACACTAAAGCACTAAGAACACAATATTAGTTTGTGCGGTTTAATGACCTAGCACAATCACGAACACAAGCTAAAAAAGGACGATGGTAGGGTTGTCTTTGTTTTTTTAGGATTTTGGGATCGGCTGTGAAGGATTAGGGTTTAGGATCGATTTGCTTGACTTGATACATTATATAGTGTGTACAAGGAATATTTTAGAAGTGGGCTTGAGCCCGAGACAATAACTAAGCTAACTATATGGGCTAACAAAAACAAGGTTATGAACTAAACTTGTAAACATGGGGAAAACTTTGGGGAATTATAGTTGCTTCGAGATTCAAATGCACAAAACATAATACAACAAGGACCAAAACTGTCAATTTTTAAAAGTCACTTTTGATAAAACAAAGGGGCGACATCATTTTTGTCATAAACACCAAAATTCAAAAACCCTTTCTCTCTCTCTCAAGGTTTTCGAAAAAGGTTTTCGAAAAAGGTAAACACGAAACTGTTCAAAATTGCGTGTTCTTGGAGTTAGAGTTTCGAAACATAAGGGTGTGTTTAGTTGGAGAAAAATATTTAATTTTTTCAAGAAATTTTTCATTTGAGAATGGAAAAACTGAAAATTTATTTAGTCGCATTTTTTTCTAATATTTAAAAAAAATGAAATTCTCATTTTCTTAACTAGTTTTAATGCCCGTGCACGCACGGGGTTTAGACCTTATGTTTTTTTAAATACATGTATGATTTTTATTTTTATTTTGTTTTATAAGTTATGTTATAGAGTATTATCGAAATCATATGAAGAGAATATATTCATATCTTATATATATTATATGAGCTTGAGGATAATTACTAATTTTTTTTCTTTTGATTTACCTGTTAACTAACTCGACATTGTGAGCCGACTAATCTCTACAAAACTACTCTTTTAGGTAGCCCGAAGTCGGCTCATGTGAACCTTCGAGGCCACAAGGGGATTAGTTTTCTCCTCGTTATATTCGAACCATTGACCTCCACTTTGGAAGGCTGGTTATCTTACCGTTGGGTATGCAGTTGATATTGTATATGTTTTATGATTCTAGTTGCATTATTGAGTCAGCTATACTTAAGATTAATGGTCACACTTTGTGTTAAAACATGTAAAAATTTAGCTTCGCAATCGAATTTAAAAGCATCAAGTTGAGTTATCAAAATCGTCAATATTTATAGAATATAGAAAGCTAAAAAACTCAAATAAGTATTATGTTTCGTACATACAATATGTTTTGGTCAAACAAAGATTTACCTATTGTATATCTTTAATACATATACAAATATAAAAAGAGTTTTACACATTTTTTCGTCACCAACATTTTTTTAAGATATAAAAGTAGCATAGATTGTTATATATGATTTATAGGCATACATACATGTCAATAGAATAAAGACTTTTTGAGAAATTTAAATGTTAGAATTTTAGTACGTATTAAACAAAAAGAAAAAAATGCAATTCTTCCAAATACATCAATGAATAGCTAGAAAATATTTTTTATTAATTTATAATATTTTATGTGATTCGGTGTTTTTCTATTCTATTTGGTTATACAACATAATTTCAGGCCGACAATGAAAAAATCCATCAAAAAGTCTTCGGGTAGATTTGGGATGTGATTAGATACTGTTAAATCTTTGTTTGGAAGTAAAAAATTGTTTACGTTTGTAATATTTTAAAATATAAAGTCTACGGGTATAAAGTTTAAGGGGTTATTTGTTTATTTTTTAAAGTTATAATAAAACATGTAAATTTATAAATTTACACTTAACTCCATATAATTTATTTAAAATTAAAAATCACTAAATTTTTATTAATTACCTCCACTTTTTTCAAGTTTTTTTCTTCACAAATTTGACACATATATTTTTATGTGTTTTTTTTCTCGTCATATTTCTCCACCACAAATTTTTAATTTTGACCAAATCGATTTAATTTTGACTTTTTATTGACCAATCAGATCACACGATTTTGCCTACGTGGCAAAATCAAGCGTTCTGATTGGTCTAATTTTTAAATTCATATGATTCAATTTGATGAAAAACTCCGAAATGATGTAATTCTTTTATTATATAAAAGATTTGAAATAGGAAAAACAGAAAATCACATTTTACTATTCTCCATTTTTAAAAGGAAAATTACAACTCCCATTTAAACAGGTTTTCAAAATTCTTAACTCTTCTCTAGAGAAGAAAAATAATTTCCTTCTCTATGAATTTAAAAACAGAACAACATGAATTTTTTTCTACAACTAAACACCACCTAAGTGTGTTTGTGGTTCGACTTGGTTAGCGAAAACACTCATATAGGTTTGATAATGATATACCTAATCTCTTGTGTTCTAAACTCAAACGGCTAGCTTGTTTCTTGTGATTCTTTGGTGCATTTTAGGCGAAACAAGCCTGATTATCCGCGCGTTGCTGCGGCTGTTATTTTTTTTTTCTTTTTTTTCGGATTTATTTTTTTGGTCTCATGTTTAATATTTTGTTGTTTTTTTATATGAGTTGAGTTGTACGTTTCTGACCCTGTCGATTATTTTAAAGTTATTAGGTATCGAAGATATTTTCGCGGGTATTTTTTTATCTGAAAAAATCGATACTTTTATAATTTTTTTCTTCTTATTTTGTGCAAACCAATTTTTATTTAAAAAAGAATCAATTGGCCCGGCTCAAAGTGGGAGCCCAATAAACCGGCCCAAAGTAAAAGCCCAAGAAAGAGGCACAAAATGACAAAATAAGATTTTGATCTTTAGTATATAGTACAATAAGGAGAAGAGGAATCAAACGTTTATGGCATTATGTTTAGATGTTAGGAACATGTTCTAAAATGCTTATTTGATGTTTAGAAATGTGTCTCAACGAGTGGATAACAACATGTACTTGAATTTGTGTTCTTGCGTGTTCTTGATGTGCTTTTAATCGCAAAAATAAGTTGTTCGTGTTTGCGGTTGCTATGAAATAACCTCACTAGTGCTTATTGATAGTTTGTGGCTTTGGTAAAATCATATGGCCAAAATTCTCTTAAAAATTTAAAAACGATGACTACGGCAAGATTCGTAGGACTCAAACCCACGACAAGAAAACAAAAGGTCACGACTATTTATTAGCAGTTCAAAATCCATGACGAGATTATGAACGGTCAAGACGAGATTGTTGGTCTATCAAAATCACGGCGACATAAGCAGGTTCAAAGGGCCACGACGACTTTTTACTAGGGTCAAAGAGTCACGACGAGTTTTTACTCAGTTCAAACCCTACGGCGAGATTAAATTTGACCTGTCACGACGATTTAGTCCGGTCCGAAACCACACGCTGAGATTATTGGGTTCATAACTGTTTTGAACCGTCATTATTTTTTTGAACCGCCTTGCTGATTTGACTTGTCTTATATTGTTCGAACGACGTGTTTTGACCTCCATTTACCTGTTTGAAGTGTTTGATATATTTTGATCTGCCTTTCTTGTATGACATGCCTGGACTAATATGACCTCTCATTGCTAGTTGAACAGCATTTGCTGTTTTGACCTATCTTGCTTGTTTGAACCATCTTTGCTATTTAAGACCTGTCGTTGACTTTGACCAAAAAGTCAAAAGTGCTCAAAAATGATTTTTATTTCAAAATAAAAAGTTCACGGTCTTTTAAACGATTAGTAATTTTTCAAAGCTAAAACGGTTGTTATCTAGTGTGAAAACATCAAAAAGCGTTGTTAGCTTTGTAAGTTGCATCCGTTCTAGATATAAAAATATTTTGATCACAACT